>BGPR01046833.1:0-11946 GCA_013235015.1 Araneus ventricosus
ACCAAAATCAAACCTGAAAATTCTTCGAGAAAAGCAACAAAGGAAAAAAAAGCTTCGGGAGTCAGATTTAATTCACATCTTTTCAGCTTGAGAACTTTTTTGACCACACCCATCTGCAGAAGCCGATCTCAAATAATAGAATTCTCGACATGAAAACTCCCACGTTTCGAACTAAAAGCATGCATTAAAAAGAAGCTAAAATGAATCTTTGGCCTTTCGAAATTTTAGATAAAACACGACCACCCGGAAAAAAAAAGAGAAAAATTACGGTTCCGTTAGAGCAAAAGAAGGATAAAAAGATTACGAAAATTCTAGTAATTCAATTAAAAAACGGAGGTTTCGTAAGTTCTCGGCCTTTAATTTAACCTAAAATTCTATATACTTCTGGCCTTTTGATTTTTAATATTTTTTAAGGCACGGATAAAAATGTATATCTGCACATTTTTTTAAACGAAACCTTTGTTGATTTCAGAAAGAAATTCAAACCTACATTTTTTTTAAATGAATTCTTTTATATTGACTGATAATTTTTTGTCTACATGAAGAGTTTTATGTGTAAATATATGTAATTTTATGTAAATATTTGGTAGGCCTAATATATAATATTAAAGGAATAAAGTCACTAATGAAATTGACTTTATTATATGGTGTATGAATGATTTATTGCTTAATTCTGATTGTTTAATATTGATTTACTGTGAATAATTTTTTGTTTAATTTGGAAAGGATTGTTAATATGAAGTATTAAATGGATTATGATCAGACCTCAATAAAGAAATAAATGCTAATATAGCATTTATTTTATCTGGACAGTGGTTTAAGTATTTTCTATACCATGTATTTGGTTGGAGATTTGTCTATCTGCTTTACAGTATAGTAAAGCACCGTTTATACATCTTTCAAAGGACTGACATAAAACGATGTATAAATGAAAAGACGTATAATCGAATTTTCAATAAACAACTTTGATTATTACGAACTGAATGCTACTAATGATATTAATTTGAAAATATTAATTTTAAAGATAGTAGATTACTATATTACTACACAGCAATGAAAACAATAATAAAATTTTAAAATTATACATTTATCATGAAATTGAGAAAGATCATACCTTTATTGCATATCTTGAGTACTAATTATATACAGTAAAACCTGTATAAAACGGACTCTGTAAGAAACGGAATCCTGTCTTAAACGGAGAAATATTTAGTCCCATCGGAAATCCTCATATACTATTTAGCCCTGTCTAAAACGGAAATTTTTTCTAGTCCCTTTAGATTCCGTTAAGTACAGGTTTTACTACATATCTTATGCGATTTATGTGCAGGTAGGCGTTTAATTAAGAAAATCTTTAACCGTCGCCTGACGTGCTGATTGTCTGCGAGTATTAAATATGCCAGTATAAATGGTCATTAACTCCGTTTAATGTTTTTCACTATTCTTTTAACAAAAAAATAAGTTTGAAGTTTTTCAACGGAGTCCATTGCATCTTTAAAGAAAGATGGAATAACTTCTTCATCGTCCCTTAAATTAGCATCGGACAATTTGTGTTCTATTAATTTATCAATTGTGAATAATTTCGAAGTCGTGATATCTTTATTACACTTCGCATACTAGAAAGGAGGAAATTTTCACATTTTAGAACGGGAAAAGGCGACGTATAAACGAAGCTTTGCGTCGTATAAGCGAAGTA
Source organism: Araneus ventricosus (assembly GCA_013235015.1). Taxonomy (NCBI): domain Eukaryota; kingdom Metazoa; phylum Arthropoda; class Arachnida; order Araneae; family Araneidae; genus Araneus; species Araneus ventricosus. The sequence continues at coordinate 1,697 of BGPR01046833.1, forward strand.
CTTTATTGTTTAATGAATACGAATGAATCGGGACTGTGTTGAAACGACGTATAAACGAGAAACATATAAACAGTGCTTCACTGCATTTTGACTTTAATATTGAGAATAATCTCGAAGTCAATCGAGTCTCGTTTTATAAAAAATGAAAAAAAAAAAAAAAAAAAAGCGAAAATGAAAAAAAAAAAAAAAAACAGTTCTAAAGATTTCCTTCGAACCTGGCAAAATTCTGTTGAATGGACAACACAGCAAAACGTCAAAGAAGATTTTAAAATTTTTTATCCGTACATTACTGTAAATTTTATTTATAATTGAAGTAATTATATTAAGAAGTTATTAAATTTTTTTAAAAAAGTATCTTAGTTGTGATATTGTGTGTAGTAAGTGCTTAATGTTACCTTATTCGTCTCTGTCTTTTGATCACGCTAGCCTCGAGAACCAGTGGGAGTGGCCCCAAACTTTTTCGTATACTGCTCAAAAATTCTGTCATTTCCTCCCCATGTGGATAAAAATTCGAATCTACTGTAACCCAGAATGCAACGAATATCAGGAGGTTTTCATTGCAGAGATTATGTGAGATTGTAAAATATTTAGGTGAAGAACTCATTCTCAAAGAGAGCCTATGATAAAACTCGGCAATATTTAAAGTTTTCATTCAGCAATGCTGCGCTAACGCAAGAGCACGAGCGAGCGAAACAAAAAAGTGAGATAAAACGAATTTATCACAAAAATCCGTCTCAAGGACAAAGTGACGTAATCCTTCCGCTTCTGCTACCAGAGATTCGTACCAGTATGCATGCATGGGAGTTATGGAAACGAATGCTTAACAAGTGATCAGGCAGATATCACCTTAGACGATTTAAAGTCAACTTTGAAGCTGACGGATTTGGCCAGATTGATCAGATTCAATGATAACATTGGTCTATTATTATCTAGTATTGCTTTTGAGGTATAATGTTCTCGAAGATAAGCGACATAGAGAGCACAAACTCCCTCGGTCGGATTGTCGCCAATCTGATAGAACCTACAAATTATGTTTAAAGACACATACCAATTTCATCCCAGCTCTAATAGTTTTGAGTTATGTGTCACAGACAGACATAATTCCAAAATTGTGTTTTTACTTCTCGGTACGAAGATACAAAGAGAGGTATTGTACCGTCAGTACAAATCGAACCCGAGATTTTGACGATCCTCCACGTTTTAGGACCTCCCTGATTCCGAAAAACACTATTTTATGCAATTCATGTCTGTCTGTGTGGTTCATGGAACGATAACCTCGAAAACTATTAGAGCTACGGGAGGAAATTTGGTATGTGTCTTTAAACATAATGTGTAGGTTTCTATCAAATTTTGGACAAAACCCATCAACGGGAAGTCTGTCTATCAGTCATGTTCGAGGTCATACACTATACCAGTCAAACTTGAATAGCTAGATGGATAAAATTTGGTACACAGTTTTATCGTCATGAATGTAGGTCCTTATAAAATTTGGGCCAAATCCGTCAACGGGCTGATCTGTCTGTATAGAGCGCATCTCCAACGCGTCCGGTATCTCCACTAGGCTGCGTATGGACGCAATCTCGTATAGGATATCTGACTTCTACTTGGCGTTTTTTTTTCATCCGATTCTCCATGCGGATGCGCGACTTTTGGTAGCACATCCACGCGGAAGGATTGTCCTGAGCGAAGAAAGAGTACAAATCGGTGCTGCATTTAATCGGAACGCTCTCTTCGAGAGTTTGATTTTACCAAATATTTCTGATAGTCAGATCCGGGTTACAGTAGGTTCTGGAATTTTTTTATCCACGCGGGGAGGGGAGACAGCACCTTTCAGAGATAATAGAAAGTTTAGGGGAGACCACTCCCCGCTGGTTTAATTTCTAACACTCTTGCCATTGTGCATGATATTTTCAACTACAACATCGTGTAAAATTTGTAACAATCAGATCGGAGATACCTGAGCAAGCTAAGAAGGCTGTTGAGATGTGTGCAAATCTTATAGTAACTTACATTAGATAAATTGAAAATTGGTGTGTCTAATTTATCCACGCGGTGGGAGGGAAACAGCACCTTTTGGGGGGAAGTATACGAGAAAAGGCGAGGCCACTCCCGTGGTTTTTAAAGAAAGTGGAATTAGAACAAAGCTGTAGTGATTTTAAATAAAAATCAAAAATTCTGGTTTGCTCTGGGGTTGCAGCCCATATGACCTCCCCTCTGGATTCGCCACTGCTCCCTACTATCCCCACCCCAGCTATACAACTAATATGAGACACCATGTTCGTTCATGTAAATGGACGGGCATTCTGCAGTTTCTAAATTATCAGCTTCAGCTGATGCATATCCCATTTCAACGGTAAACATGTGGTTTCATGTTTCGAAACCTAATATTCAAATTTATTCATAATGAGATGTTCCGATCAGATAGATAGTTGTTCCTACATATGAATCTGCTCGTACTTTGAGATAAATTTAGCTCATGGATTGATTATGATGGGCATTATATTTCGGGCGTGGTTCTTTGCTTTCCGAACTCTATCGCGTAGTTATTAAAATGCAATCAGTATAGAAGGAAATATATCTAACTGGGCATTAACTTCCAAACTATTCCAGCGGTTGTCGATTTCGAATGTAATCAAAGAATCGATTGCTAAGCTACAAGATATAATTTTACAAAACATATAAATATTGATAAATCAGCTCATTAAATATTGATAGTGAAATTATACAGCTTTAAATATTACAAATCAAAAAATGATGTCATAACGTCGTTTGTTGCAGTGTTAACTGTGGAATTTCTCTGTTTAGTTCTAGGCTTGCCAGACTGCCGATACAGATCTGGAATGATTTCACGCAGTAGGATTTGAGGATAAAAACATTTTTAGCCAACACGTGGTTTTGCACAGTCGATCAAATATAAGTAGTAGGTCACTGGTTGTTATTCAGAAACTAATAACTGTAAATTAAAATCAAAAGTGTCTGTCAGCCGAGACTGATGATTAAAATCAAAATATATGTCGGCCTAGATTTGTGGGCTCTGTAAATATGTGTAATTATTGTCCAAGCGAGAGCATCCTCTCATATGTTATTGCGCATGCAATCAGCACCGGGAAAATGTGAAAATAACAAAATTGTGTCTACAAAGACTTTCCCTATCCATTTAGTGTCTTAATAACTTATTTTGGTAGTTGTGTTAGAATGAAAAAGGAAAAAATTGCATTAGATTATTGGTGATGGGTTAAAATATTCGTAAATCAAACAAGTTAGAAAATAAATTTGTACAGTAATTTAAGGTATCCGACTGGTTTAAAATCGTCGTTTTTGATGAAATTATCGAAAACATTTTTATGACTTAATTTTGTAGCCCGTTTGATGAGCTTTCTAAAACTGTCTCACTTTTTACTATACGTGAATTAGAAATGGAGTTACAGCTATTTTATTGCCGAACTGTAAGCATTATCTTAAGTTGCATGAAAACTTTAAATGCGTTTTCTGAGACATGATATTTTTGAGGAAAACTGTCAACCGTAACAATGATTTCTCAAAACGTTATTCAAGTATTGATATGAAATTTTCTGAGATTGTCTTCTGTGATATGCTTGATGTTTTCCTCGAAAAACTAAGGTCAATTTTAAAATCAAGTAATATTTTTAAGTGTTTAAATATAAACGAAAATCATTTTTTATGAAAAAATTACCAGTTTAGTAACTACGTTCAGTTATATCTCAAAACTATTTTGAAGTACAAGAAAGATTTTAGAGCATAACACAGATAACTGTCATAACAACGTTCTCCTACAAGGATTTATGTATATTTAGAATATGATTTTGTCTATGGCTGTTAGCGTAAGACAAATATTTTAGCCATTTTTCTTCAAATTTCTCAGTTTTTTTAAAAAATATTATTTCGAAAGCTTAATTTTACAATATTTTCATAGTTTTAAAACATATGCAGTTGAAAAATACCATTAAAAATATATATAAGTTATTTTTCAAAAAAATGCCTCCGAACACAGTCGGATACCTTAAAAAGTTGAAGATGAAAAAAAAAAAAACGTTAAGGGTATTGCCAATCCAGAATGGCTATACAAGAGTCTCCCTGGTTGAGCGGAACACGCTAAAAATGAATGATTTGTATTATATATGACAAAGGAGCGAAACATTTAGGTGTTATAGGTTACATTTTCTGCAAGAGTCAGTGAATTCTGCGATTTCCAGCACTTCATTTTGCACTTTTTTCCCACCATTTATCTTCTCTTCTCTAATTACAGCATTTGTGTTGTTTGGATTGAAAACCATCTCAACCATGGCAAGCTGACTCACTGTACTCCCTCCATACCCGCTGTTCCTACCTTCCCCATGTCTTAGATATTCCATATTGCATTTAAATCGTATGTGCAACCTCCAACTGAGCTGACCTTGAAGAGACACCCAGGCACTGTCCACCAAGACATGAATTTTAAGACGTTTTCAACCTTATTCAAGTCATTGCCTCATCCAGCACTTCCTTTCATTCAGTCCCTCGATCCATTTTACTTGCAAGGCATGAAGAAAGTGTCGGAAGTTCAACTCCATCCATTATATCCTTCCTGGAGGTGGTGGTGGGCTTCTCTTCTTCTTGAGACACCCTCTTCCCAGTCGACCAATCACTTTGCTGTTCTCTGCAGTCCTCCGGCCATCCATCAGGTAGGGTTCTTTCGTATCAAGAGTTAAGGGAAAGGAAAGGACCATATTCTCCTCCCTTTTGGCGCGCTCAATGTGCAATTATGTGGGTTGTGACTCGAGAAAGTCAAGGGACCGGGTCTGTGCCATGAGAAGTCGTTTTTCGGTCTTGTGTCCTCTACAAGACCAAACTCAATTTCAGAATGGCAAAATAACGGAATTGATTAAAAATTATAAATAATTTCACACAGGTAGAGATTTGTAATGCCTTAATGTCTGATGCTTTGTAAATCCCTGACAGGATAGTGTCCGTATAAGTGTGTCCTTATATGTCCCAAATGCAGTGAAGTGGGGTGTGACTCCTCGAAAAGCAAGGATCAGTCTGTGCCATGAGAATGCTTTCGGTCTTGTGTCCTCTACAAGACCAAACTCTATTTCAGAATGGCAAATAACGGAATTGAATAAAAATTATAAATAATTTTCACATAGGTAGAGATTTGTAATGCCTTAATGTCTGATTCTGTAAATTCCTCGATGGTGAGGTGTCCGTATAAGTGTGTCCTTATATGTCCCAAATGCAGTGACTCGAGAAAGCAAGGGACCGGGTCTGTGCCATGAGAAGTCGTTTTTCGGTCTTGTGTCCTCTACAAGACCAAACTCACCTCATGAACAAGTAAATAACGGAATTGATTAAAAATAAATAATTTTCACATAGGTAGAGATTTGTACGCCTAATGTCTGGATGCTTTGTAAAATCCCTGACACAGAATAGTGTCCGTATAAGTGCGTCCTTATATGTCTCATATGCAGTGACTCTAGAAAGCAAGGGACCGGATCTGTGCCATGAGAAGTCGTTTTCGGTCTTAATTTACAAGACCAAACTCTATTTCAGAAATTGGCAAATAACGGAATTGAATAAAAATTATAAATAATTTTCACATAGGTAGAGATTTGTAATGCCTTAATGTCTGATTCTTTGTAAATCCCTGACAGGATAGTGTCCGTATAAGTGTGTCCTTATATGTCCCAAATGCAGTGACACGAGAAAGCAAGGGACCGGGTCTGTGCCATGAGAAGTCGTTTTTCGGTCTTGTGTCCTCTACAAGACCAAACTCAATTTCAGAATGGCAAAATAACGGAATTGAATAAAAATTATAAATAATTTTCACATACGGAGAGATCTGTAATATCTCTGATGCTTGAAATCTCTGATAGAATAGTGTCCTTTTATAAGAGGCAATAATGTGGATTGCGACTCAAGAAAGTCGAGAAACCGGATCTATGCCATGATAAGTCATTTCCCAGTTTTGTGGGTTCTTGGCAAGAGCAGTAGGATTCAAGTTAATAAAGAACCTGAAATTTTAAGAATAGTAAATTATCACTTAAGTAGGATTCATAATGTGCTTATTCGGATTATAAATCCTTGGATCAGACAGTGTCCCTTTGAGCTCAGTGTGTGCAATTAATTATATATGTGAGACTCGAGAAAGACAAGGAACCTGGCTTGTGACATAAGAAGCCGTTTATCGGTCTTTTGTTCTATCCAAGACGAAACTTAATTCTCAGGATGTTTAAAAATGACTTATTTAGAATTTTAAGCAATTTCATGTAGGTAGATTATTCTATGCATTGTATATCTGATGTGTAATAAAAAAGTCATTATACTCTAGTAAACTATCTTGTAAAAAACATTAGACAAATTCTCTTTTCTGTCAACTCGAAATTATGATTAATATTATTTTGCATGCCAATGACTAGATTCAAGATTACTGGCTGACACAGCAAACAATAAGACTGAACTGCGACATTCCAGTTAATCGTATTTTCCTCTACAAGATCAAAACCTGCTTCACAAAGGTAAAGTGAAGAATTTCAAGAATTGTAAATATTTTTCTTAGAGAGAAATTCGTAATACTTTTGGCACAATATTGATAGGAATGAGTAAGGATGTCATTAAATTGTAATAAACTAATTCTGTTGTAAAGCATCAGGAAAGTTACCGATGCTTTCTTTGTGACAACTTTTCGGATGCATTATTTCAAATTACATACATTATTTTACATTATATCAAAAGTTTAATTCAAATCTATTGTTTTACCACATCATGATAATGAGCAAGAAATTACAGTTACACTTTTTTTTGAGAAAAAGTAAAATAATCCCCTGCGAAAGCACTGGAGCTTAGAGTAACGTATACCATGCAAACGGACGGACAGACAAACAGACTTCCTCTCACAGATTTCATCGAAAATTTGCTACAGATTTACAATATTTTGTGAAGACCAAATTCCCCATTTCTCCAGACAATCATTACATTTTTCTGTTATCATGTCTACAGATTGACAGAAATAATACCAGTGTTTTTTTTTGTTTTCTGACTCAGAGGTCTGGAAACTTGGAGATGCACTAAAATCTTAAGGTCAAATTGCCCAACAATTGCATTACTTCTTTGCGGCTAATTTTAGTATAATGAGAAAAGTAAAGAACAGGAGGAGTAAAGTTTAACATAGTATTTGATAGTATAGATTTTGTGGAGTTCCCTGATTTAAGAAGAGATTACTTTTTGATTCACATTTCGGAATAAAGCCCGAATCTATCTTTGATGAAAACGAAACAGCACCAGATATATGAGGATCTGAAATTTCAATTCTTGCGTTTCGTTTAAAAATCATTATGTCCTATGCAAAATATTCTTTCACTTCTTCCTGCACAAGATTGAAAAGTATGTTTTTTCAAAGCCCATTTTCTGAAAAGTCATCACTGTATCTAATTAGTCACAACTGACGATCCTGTCAAAGGACATCGATAAGAGACGCTTCCTGATGAAGCTGAAGACGCTGCACCGTGCGGGAGGAAGAGCCAGCTTTTATGCCGGTAACCGATGGAGAAGATAGCGGAATAGAACTCATCCTTCAAGGGAAGAGGGAACACCGAGTCCTTAGAGGGGACAATAATCCCCCCCTGTCAATTTTCTTTTTCTCTTCCCTTGTGGCTGTATAAAGAATTTTTGAAACATCAGATTAAAAGGATGCGTGTGTGTATTGAACACTGCGCTTGCATACTGTAATTAAGTTAGTTTTTTTTTGGTAGTAGTGGGAATCTCCCAATAACGTGAAATCGTTTGGTTCCAGTTGAAAATCTGCTATAGAGAAAAATTTCGTTATACGGAGATTAGAGATTTTGCAAATATTTAAGTAAATAACAACCTTTAGTATAAAAGTGATAAGTTCCGCTTAATTATGACTTTTAATTAAAAAGAAGTAATATTTATTATAAATTTGTTAAAATTATACTAATTTTTATTGTATAACAAATGCTCAAAGGTGAAGACACCAATTAGAGAATAAATATGTACTATAATGGATAAACATAAATGCGTATTGTCACATCCATTTGCTGTTTCCACCCCCTCACCCATCCCGATTCTCAATCTTGACCTTGTGAACAAGTGTTCCTCTAGAAACTGAGGTCCCACAACTGCATTTCATCTTCACATGGCATTTCCCATTGTTGGCAGTTATTGCTGGAATGAACAATGAGTGGTTCCAGAAACAATGTGTTACTTGCGTGTGTCAAGTACTGCAGAAATTAGCAACTTCCTTCCAAAAAATGGCAAAAAATCGAAAAGATAAAAGGTCTGAAAAAATTGTTATAGGGAGACAACCACTTCGTTATATGGAGAATACTTTGAATGTTATTTACCCCGATTAAAATTCTGTTTATGTCAATGTAGGGAGACTTACTGTGTTACGATACAACCTTAAACTTTGTGTATGATGGCTGTTTTCGTGTATCCTGCCCTATTTTTTCTCTTGTATACGAAGCACAGTGAGGTTGCTTGTGTCTCCTTAAGGGAAAAAAGGCTAAAAATTGCAGATTTTACTAAATGAAGGACAAAACTTTGCTTTTGCCCACAACTTCTATGAATATGTTATTTATTACAATAAAGTTCAGAATACATCTACTCTGTCGAATCAAACAAATAAATTTGAAATTAATAATATTGTTACGACTAAGGAAACCGGTGTCTTAAATTGTACCGCCTTATGTCTCTAGCACACGTACCTAGGAAGCAAAATGAAACAAAAAACACCTTAAATTAGTATTATTTTGAGTAAACTATTATATTAATATCTCAGCATTTGCAAGAATCCCAAAATATTTTTGTTCGTTTGCTCACTCCAGCGCATTAGGTCCGACGTGCCTTTCAGCTCCCTTCCTTTGATCTTGTTAAATATATCGGTCTTCTAAATTTATATTATGTTGATTTGTTCTAGCAGGTGACGTTGCATGTTGGTTTAGAATGTTATAATTTCAGAGTACTTTAGTTGAAACCCATATTACCATTGCGTATTTTTCTAAATGCCTCAATCCATATTTATTTATCATTTCCAAGTATTTTAGGAACGTTTTGCCTATGTTCATGGTCCCTACCTAAAATTTAAAAAAGCAGAAATTTCACATTAAGTATATCAAAATGAACAGTATTTTATAAATAATACGTATCTTTAGATGTGAAAAGATCCTCAAGTCAGCCTTGTACGACTTAAACAACAGTCCGCGTAACATTTTAAATAAGCACCATAAAAGTTTGAATTGAACCAGATGTCATCGTTACATCAAAGCAATCCTTTTAAATATCGCCAGAAGGATATCCTAAGAAATTACATCAATTTATCAGAAGGCCTTCTTGGCGACCAGCTTTTTCTGCCGGAATATGATTCATGTTGAATCTGTATCATTTCATATTTATGGCTGTTTAACAAGGTAATTTTAAACTTCAGATTGTGGTAGACATTTAACCCATGTTTTTTAGTGGCCTTTGCGCTCAATTTGTCTGTCTACACAAATATCCCTAATGGAGTTAGACAACTGAATTGCATGCCATGTGTAATATCTAATCGCGTTGTCGGGGACATCTTGCACTTTCTGCTCTCTCTTGGAAAAATACGCATTCGATTTCAATATTAAAATGGCGCAGCATATTTTATGGCCAGAGGCATGTTGGCTGAATTAAAAACATGCTGAAAAAAAGAATGAAAACGTAGCAACAATAACCTTTCACCTTATATTTTAATGGGCAAAGCATCTCGAGAACTTGGTTTACAGGATTGCAAAAATCTGATGAAATAAAATACTAAAGCAAAACGTATTAAGATATTATTACCTCAACTTACAAACAATGAAAGAGAAATACACAATCATTTGCTTGCTAACAAAAAACGGTTTGAATTGCGTTACAGTCACTCAATGAGAAGTATTGTTGTAAATTGTACCAAAAAAGCTTTTAAAAAATTTATTAAATTTGAGAAAGACAGGCCGGTAACGTAATTGGTATCATTGAAAAGGTAATTGTTTGCACTTTCAGATGGTGTAAAAAATTATTATTGTGCTGTAATCTGTTCAGTTATTGAGAAAAACATCGAGATTTTACTTACTTTCTTCTAATTAATTAAAAAAATCAAAAATTTTCTAATTCTAAATTTGTAAATTCTTCTATTTCCTTCTTCTAAAATTAATCTACTCAAATTAAAAGACTCGTTTGGCTCTACAGGAAATACTGAGAGTACATGTAACTGGAACGAAGTACTC
>BGPR01046834.1:764-11946 GCA_013235015.1 Araneus ventricosus
AGATCCTTTAAGATTTCGTATAGTTTTGCATTGATTAATATGAGATATTTTCCAGATCCTTTAAGATTTCGTATAGTTCTGTATTGATTAATATGAGATGTGTTCCAGATCCTTTTAGATTTCGTATAGTTTTATGTTGATTAATATGAGATGTGTTGCAGATCCTTTAAGATTTCGTATAGTTTTGTATTGATTAATATGAGATGTGTTCCAATCGAACTCTCTTAATACAATTTCTTTTCTTTTCTTGCAGGGCTTGGAAAGCATTCCAGTCTCCAAGTTGCCAAGTAAATTAACCATACCTACACCTAGGATGGATACTTACAGGTTTTCTATGGCCAATATGGAAGGTAATTTTCATTTTATTTTAACGCTCGTTGATATTCCGTGCTTCAAATACATAGTCTTTGACTTATGCTAAGAAACGTTAAATTTTACTCGTAAAAGAGACCGTATTTGAAACATGAGAATGTTTTATTCCTTGTATAAAGTTGTTAATTATCATTTTAAAAAAATTATTAGCATTTTCCAGTTATGGTTTCTGAGCATGCTTGCCCGGCATTTTATTTTAAAACGGTGAAATATAAATAAAATATATTTGATTATTTTTCACGAATTTCATGCTTGCATTAAAAGAAGTGCGTCGTATTTTAAAAATGGCTATTTATTTATTTAAAGAAAAGCACACTACAGAGAAAACTCCATTTACAGAGTGCTGACAAACACACAAAGAACAAAAGTCACAATGAGTAAATAAAAAATATGCCTTAGAAAGCAAAAAGTAGACCACAGAGAATACATAAAATCATAAAACTTATGCAGACGTATATATAATTAAAAACGAAAACACATAATCACAAAACTTTAAGACACACTACGACACCAAAAGCCGTATTTTTTTTTTAAATTTAAAGTTCATTTCCAAAAAGTAAGGGTCAAAAAGTCAAAACACGCAAACACCGAGTCTAATGAAAAACACACCAGGAGTTTAAAAGTTTAAAAACGTAAATACACACTTGAGATTTAAAAAAAAAAAAATGCAACACTTAAGATAAAAATAAAGCAAACACGGCGCCAAAAAACTGGTCGAATACATAAGAACATGGAAAATCAAATAGCATAAAAATCTAAAATGTTGTAGAAAGGCAAAATAAAACATATCATGTATGAAACTTGTGCAATTTAAAGCGTATATCACACGGACAGCACGCCGCCCTATGCCCGTGCTTAATGCAATTACAGCAACCGAACCGGTTGGAGATATCACACCGACAGCTTATCGTGGCTATCCCTGGGCACGAGGGTACTGCCATTTGCCAAAAAAGTTTGTAGCAGGTGTCCGGACAAGATGACGGAAATCGTGGACTGTATTCATCCGGCTTGAAAATGCACACGATGGTGACGGAAAATCGTCAGCAAGGAAAATTCAAACGAATGTGACTTTGACGGTGACGTAGTTCGCTGCTGACGATTTTCCGTCACCATCGTGTGCATTGTCTCCCATGTCCATTCAACCGGTTCGGTTGCCGTAATCAGTGATGTAAAATACCCAGGTATTTATTTTTAAGGGTAAATACCCGAGGTATATACCCGGGTAAATACCCAAAATGGGTATTTACCTGGGTATTTATTTTTGAATTACCCCTATTCATGTAAAACACAGACACTTCTATGAAATATGATGTCTCTATATATTATAAATATATAGAGAATATATATTGAGTCTAAGATAAGATTAAAAAAAAGAAAGCTCGTAATATATGAACCTTTTAAATTCTATAAAAACTAAAAAATGAATCAGAAAAAACAAAAACGCAATACTATATCATGTATCTTACATAAAATAAGTGGCTTAAATATCAATCCTTTTTAAAACTCAACTAAATTTTAAAAAAAGAAAATGTTGAGTTTGGTTTTAAAATGATAAAGAGCTGATAATAGAAACTAAAATGAAAGATACAATTGTTTATAATTCTTTATGGATTAATTAGACAGAGTACCAGACATTGCTGATAAGTTAGCAGATGTTTCAGTTTTTAAAAGTTAATTATTCTGAAAGTAATATTCACTTATATCACTTTCAACAAAGGTAAGTTATTTTTGCAACAAGATTTCAGGAACAAGAAATGTGAATTTTTTGTTGCTGAATCTGTTGTATTCTTTGACGGTATAGTAGACATACACATTCACACTCAGTTTCCTGGTTAGACGGGATTCATCTGGATCATGAACATCAATACTTAAATGATCTTAAACTCTAAATTTGATGTAAGTGTCATGGTTGGAATCTGAATAAAAGAAAATTCATTAGCTATTTTATCCCTTTCAGAACCTTTTTAATCCACCAAGACTTTTGAAACTTTTTTTTTTGTTTCTCCATTTTGCTTACATTGGCAAGTTTGTACTCAACATTACAGTACTTACATTGGATACTTTTATCATCCTTAACATTAAAAGCTCCAAGAAGGTAACTTTCCCCCTTTTTTTACTTTCTAACGTAAAATTTACAGTAATATTAATATATGCGAAGTAAATGACTAACTATTCAGTAAATCAAAACAAGAATGTTTGATTTCCTGCATGGCAATGTGAGTAAATTATGGATCACAAGATTCACGGGTACTATCTGTCTCTACTAATAATAAAGGAGAATGTGTGTGTTTTGGCGCTCTACAGGACAGACCGCTAGGCCTAGAGCAACGAAATTTGGCACAAACATACTTTGGAGGGTGGGAATGTGCACCTCATAACCGTTGTTTTTAAAAAATTTTAATTAATTAAAAATTAAACGAAATTTTGGAGTTTTTCCTTAATAACTTCCGAAAATAGCACAACACAAAAATTAATTTTACACCATCTGAAAATTTAAAAACTTGTCTTTTCAATGATAATCTTTTCAATGTTTTCATTTGATTTTTTCTCTAATTTTAATAAATTTTTAAAAATATTTTTGTCATTCATTGTTACAATGAAATTCAAACCGCTTTCATTGTTTAAACAAATATTCAATTGCGTGTTTCTCATCCATTGTTGAAGGCCAATATAATATTCTATTGGATTTTCTTTTCTTTTTTTATTTTATAAGTATCTAAAGAATCAAGATAGTAAGTATATCAAGAAATAATCCAGTAAACTGAACGATTATGGTTGCTACGTTTAAATTCATTTTATTAGTATGTTTTAAGCCAATTAATTAACGTAAAACGTGCCGCGGTATTTCGACATTGAAATAAATTTGTTAAATTAAAATTCGCGTCGATTACTTACAATTAGATGTAACTTGACACGAACAATTACTTGACTCCATTAGGGACTTTCATATAGACAAGGAACAGAACAAGTGCAAGGCTACGTTAAGAACGCGGGGAAAATCTCTATCGCAATTTGAAGTTTAAAATTATTTTGTTATGGGAACCGTGAATATCAAACTATACACAAGACAGTCAGTTAAAATTATATTCCCGGCGAACAAGCTGGTCGCCGATGGCGGCTAGTATAACATAAACGGCGTTAAAAATAATTATTCTATTGTAAGTGTCAAAGTTTCAAACCGTAAAAACTAAATTATCGCCCGATCCCATTTAAGTTTTAGAATACTTTATTCTGAATCCTGATAGCAATTGTTTTTTGTTTATATAATTTATTCAAAGCTACTTTTTTTAAAATACAAAATACCCAGTTTAGGGGTACATATTATTTTTTTATTTCATTTTGAAGCATCATTCACAAATACTTTTTTTTAAAAAAATACCCAGTTTTGGGGCATTTATAATTTTTATGTTTCATTTTGAATCAACATTCGGGGATGCATTTTTTTTTTTTTTGCAAAATATCCGGTTTGGAGGTATTTTTAAATTTTATATGTTTTATTTTGAATCACCATTCACAAATGCAATTTTTTTTCGCAAAATATTCAGTGTAAGGGTATTTATAAATTTAATGCTTCATTTTGAATCACACCATTCTCAAATACTTTTCTTGCAAAATATCCAGTTTTGGGTATTTATAAATTTTAAGTTTAATTTTAAATGACCATTCACAAATACTTTTTTTGAAAATACTTTTTTAAGAGGTATTTATATAACTCTGTATGTTTCATTGTGAATCAGCATTTGAATTTTATTTTTTTCGCAAAATACCCAGTTTTTGGGTATTTACCCAGGGCTTGGGTAAATACCCGGGTATATACCCAAAAAATATTTACCTACCCACTGGGTATTTACCCACCCCACATCACTGGCCGTAATGGCATGGGGCGGCGTTCTGTCCGTGTGATATCCGTCCGTCTTTAAGACGGAATGATTTGTTATGCTCTAAACAGTTCTTTTCAAATTTTTGGTGAGGAAATTTGTTTTGGTTATTTATGAAAGTATTACTCAATTTTAACTGCATTTTCCACATTGATTAGATTTCTTAAGTACCAATTCGCAATGAGATTTTTTCTGAGAACTGGCAAATGTAGAGAATTTAGGAAATCGATAATTAATTTGACAACCGCTAGTTCTACCTCAACAAGACTAGATGATTTAAAGAAATGATGAAATTAAGATTCAGAAATAAAAACTTTTTAGTTTTGACTTCAAATTAAATTCGAATTATAGATAATATAATTTTAATAGATTATTTAATTATATTAAGCAAGGAACTAGAGGTAAAATTGAATTCAAGAGGAAAAATTAGAAGTATCGACGAATTCGAATTAAAAAGTGTTCGAACTAGCCAAGTTCCACTGTACATAATATCTTTTAATTTCTTTATCAGTCTTTATTCGTGGATTTGCATTGTATCGAACCAGATACAATTACCTTAACACAACAGCCTTACGAATAATAACTACAGTAGAATCTCCCTACAACGAAGTCTCCCTACAGCGAATTTCTCCCTATAACGAAATTTTTAATCGGAATGTTAAATAACATTCAAAATATTCTCCACATAACGAAATGGTGGTCTCCCTATAACGAATTTTTTCGGACCTTTATCTTTTCGATTTTTGTCATTTTTGAAGAAAGTTGCTAATTTCTGTGCAAACAAATCGCTCACACGTGCCTGTTTCTGGAACCACTCGCTTTGTTCATTCCAGCGATAACACATAACAATAGAATGCTATGTGAAGGGTAATGCAGTTGTGGGGACCTGGGTTTCTACAGAGGGAGCAACATTTCTACGGGTCGAGATTCCAAGAATCGGGGTGGAAACAGCAAATGGATGTGACAATACGCATTTTATGTTTTAGTACATATTATTCTCTAAATTGGTGAATTGTCTTCACTTTTGAGCATTTTGTTTATACAATAAAAATTAGTATAATTTTAACAAATTTATAATAAATATCACTTCATTTTTAATTGAAAGTCACAATTAAGTATTTTTGAACTTATCGCACATATTAAAAGGTTTGTAACATTTACTTAAATAACTGCAAGAATCTCTAATCTCCGTATAACGAAATTTTCTCTATAGCGAATTTTTCAACTGAAACCAAGCGATTTCGTTATAGGGAGATTCCACTGTATTTTATTGTGTTTTCATAAGCACCGTTTCAAGTATCGCTCATTCTCCTTTGCAGATAGTCAAGATATAGAACTGGACGCGATTCTGGGAGAGCTGTGCGCTCTCGAGGACAAATTGGATCGCGAGATGATGCCCAAGAGCCAGTCGGCCAACCAGGCACTGGGAAATGCGTGGATGAATTCGAGGCCGTCCGCTGGAAATGTCCCCATTCAGAATTCTTCCAAAATTCAGCTGGAACCGAAACTCAGCTCTGGACACAATCGATCCAATTCCGGCGGAAGTGGAACCAGGCCGAAATTCGAAATTGGGGGACTTCAGGTGAGTCATTAGGGCTTTTATCGAAAGAACTTAATCGAAATTCCCGCTGCTGCCCTTGTGAATTATCAAACCCGTTTTTTTCCCCTGCAAATAAATGTCGTACATTAGATATCAAAAAGATTTGGAAAACTTATATCAATTTAAAATGCATTATTTTCAGCTGTGTTTAACATTTTCTTCTTAAAAACAAGTAATATAAAAAAAAATTTAAAGTCAATTCCTACTTAGGTCAACAAAGAAAAATTTTAATTTAGAAATTTTTTTCTCCATATAAAACTAAAATTAATTCAATTTAATTAATGAATTAATATTTGAAAAAACTGTATTAACATCAAGTGTCATCCACTGCAACTTTTAAAAAATGTATTTGAACTTGAGTGGATGAATAAAAAGTATTTTATTAACGATTGAATCTTGAAAATTCCCTTTGTCGCCAACTTTGCCGCCAAGGTCGCCACATTTGTCGCCAAGTCTGTAATGTTAATAGTTTTCGAGATATAATGAAAAACGTACTGCGTATGCGCAAAAATATGGCTAAAATATGGGGGTGCTTCTATGATCCCGTGGGCCATCGATATACGCAAGAACCAAGTCTGTGATGTTAATAGTTTTCGCGATATAATGAGAAACGTACAATGCAAAATATGAAATGGCAGACAAGAAAGCGAATCAATATTGCATTGTCATCTAGTTGTGAGCTATGTTTCAAGTTTCAAGTCTCCAGCTCATCGGGAAGTTAGTTTAAAATCGATTGCAAAATCTGAACAAGATATAGGGAGAGTGTGAACTAATAGTAGGAATTGAATAAAAACGAATAATAAAATTTCAATAAGTTTTCGATGCAGATAAAGAGCTCCTTTCTAACATTATAATAATTAATTGGCAGCATATACATACAATTCTTTTACGTCTGATGCCTTAACTGTATTAGTCAAATATCTTGTTAAGGTTTTGCTTTATTATATTGCTAGAAACTGTTTTGCGGTACTTTAATGACCCAAAGTCTTTAATTCATCATCAGCAAATTTCGCGGATGAACATCGTCCTTGATGGCTATAGTTTACAGCAATTTTAAATGCTATAATGATTTTAAATGCTTTTTTGAATAATGTGTGATCCAAATTTCACAGGACGCATTTTTTAAATAATAAGTTATTCAGAAATGTTGGTAAATGGAAATTTTATTTCATAAATCTTACAGCGAATTATAAATGTTAGACTTGTTATATGAGCGTCCTCTTTTGAAGTGGTTCACTGATCGGTGGAGAGGTACTTCGTGATTTTGATTTACGCTAACGTGAAGCAGGTAATACGAAAGGCGTAACGTTCCAAAATTTCGCCTCACACCAATGTGAAGATATTGGCTTTAAAGCGGATTTCATGAGCCTTGGGTTTGCATTCACTGCTTAGTCGGAGAATTGAGACTGGAACCCACATCTTCGATCGTATTGCATCTCAGCCTCGTAATTATCTCAAACATTGTGGAAATGTTGAACGCATTATTTTTTTTTTCTTTTCAAAAGGTTAAATATTAAAATTACGATGTTGAATGAAGAAAATATTTAAATATCTTTATTGAGCCCGAAGAAAAATACCTTTTTCTTCCGAAATAACTTTTAATTATCTTGGAGAGGTATGAATGTCATTTCCGGCACTTTCGTTGCGCTTACACGTGCATTTTCAAAATTTGGGACCTAGCAGATATTTTTACAAAAATCGTCCTATGTGTGTGCGGAGAAAACAGTCCAACAAGCAGGATAACGGAGAAAACAGTCCAACAAGCAGGATAACGGAGAAAACAGTCCAACAAGCAGGATAACGGATAAAAACAATTTATTCACGAATATTCTATAAACACGAAGCACAGGTAACAGGAACAATAATAGCACTTATACAGATTATCAACACAAACAGACAACAAATCACTAATAATGACAGTAACAACACTTTCAATAGTCACCAGCTTTCCATCTCGCACTGCAGCCGAAACTCAAAAGTGGTTCTTCAAAGACGTTCCCCATCGAATCCTATCGCCGTGTATTTATAGTGTTCCTGACAGGGCGTGACGTCACATGGAAATCTGGAGAACTCACTAATGATAACAGTAACAGCGCTTTCGGATTTAGTAAGTCAAAGAGTCGGCAAATCACTAATAATGACAGTAACAGCACTTTCAATAGCGCTCAGCTCACCGGCTTTCCAATCCGCACTGCAGACGAAATTCCAAAGTCGTCTCTCCTTTCGGTTGCCTCCGTTTATATACCTTTGCTCGACTGGGCATGACGTTACATGGAATTATCTAGTATATTCTGTATATCTCCTCTCCTAGTAGATATATCGAGCAAATAATCGCTTTTTCGGGAATCTTCGATTTGTCGCCAAAATGGTCGCCAAGGTCAGAGGTACAGGCCTCGCCGCTACCGGCATTCCATACTTACCCTGTAGAACTCTCTTCCCAACCATAAGACTAGCAAGGCAGGAGAGCGCCACTACATTTTTTAACAATATTTTTTATAAATGAAAGCACTGTTGTAGTGGCGCTCGAGTTATGTCACTGGTATGCTGTGTCTTGTATATTTGTCGTCCGTGTAGTTATGTCGTTTGCTTTCCTTCAACAGGTGGACATGTACTCCGAGGAGTTCCTCCGCTCCCAGAAGAGCGAGCTGAGCCTCCGCACCGAGAGCCCGGACAACGACTCTGCTTTCTCGGACAACGTCTCAATGCTCTCTTCCGAGTCTTCTGCTTCGTCCGGGGGGGTCAGGGGAGAGGGACACTCCAGCAGGAGCATGTCCTCGCAGAGCAGTTGCATGTCTCTCGCCTCCTCGCCCACCCAGGTACTCATCACTACTTCTCTACACGCAATGAGTTAAAAAGTGCCTAGATTCTTATAATGGCCTTTTGTATGATTCGTTTTTTAAGACATTCGCTGCCACTAGTCATGCCTGAGATTCGAACTATCTATCTAATTAGATGACCCCTCTCTGTCATCTCTTAACTACAGTGGAGAAGGGGTCATCTAATTAGACGATCCCCTCTCTGTCATCTCTTGACTACAGTGGAGAAAGGGTCATCTAATTAGACGACCCCCTCTCTGTCATTTCTTAACTACAGTGGAGAAGGGGTCATCTAATTTGACGACCCCCCTCTCTGTCATCTCTTGACTACAGTGGAGAAGGGGTCATCTAATTAGACGACCCCCCTCTATGTCATCTCTTAACTACAGTGGAGAAGGGATCATCTAACTAGATAACAGGTTCTGGACACGCCAGCGCGTCGGTGGCAGTGAATATGTTAGTCAAGCCTTAAATATCCGCTTTTTATTATTTTAGTATTCTAAACTTATGATCTACTGCGCTTTAATACATTTATTTTATTATTAAGACCATTTAGGAGAGCACTGTAAAAGAAGCAGCAACGTACGTGGATGTTATACATCATATGTGCTAATTTATACCCATTTTCTTATTCTTGTTCCAAGCTGCTGAAGAAGTTTAAATGTTTGTGAAGTGTTTTGTTTCATTGTTTATTTCGAACCGTCTTTTGCAGGTTGAACAAGCTGCTCGCGTAAAAGCAGAAAAAATAAAAATCGCTCTGGAGAAAATGAAGGAAGCAAGCATTAAGAAGGTAAGATTCCACTCTGCTTCCTCCCCCTACCATTTCAGAGTTATAACGAGTATTTGTTTTGCTCTTCTACCGTTACGAAAATGTTGATTGAATCCATGCGCTCTTCCCTGAAAGTTCTTTTCCCCTTGCAGTTGTTTATCAAAGCATTCAGCGCCGACAACAGTGCGAAGAGCCTGCTCATAGACGAGCGCATGACCGTCGGGCATGTGTGCAAACTTCTGGCCGAGAAGAACCACGTGGCCATGGACCCCAAGTGGGCTCTGGTGGAACACATTCCGGAACTTTACATTGGTGAGTGCTGTTAGACCTAGGGATGGGAAAAACCTACCGGTTTTAACCGAAAACCGTTTTTTTTTTTTGTGTGTGTTTCGGTTAATCGGGTTTTTTTTGTCCAGGTTATAACCGGCTATATTTTTAAATCCAATAACCGGTCCAAAAAACCGGATCGGAAGATAGGCTCGATTTTTAAATTCGATTGGACTCAAATTTACCAAGTTATGCAGCTTTGAATTTCATCATCTTAAGCCAATCAACGACAACAGCTTCCTCCAGGCGTCTGTTGGCTGGCGGATTACTGAATGAGTCTGTATGAACAGATAAATATTGGCCAATGGATTGATTTCCTTCAAAAACTGTATTATACAAATTTTTGTCTACAAACGGTGTTTGTTTTTCTATACCCCCCCCCCCGAAAACCGGTTATTTTGAGCGGTTATAACCGCCAGGTTAAACTGGAGGTGAAAAAACCTGACTAACCGAAAACCGGTTATTTCCGCAATAACCGCCATCCCTATGTTGGACACTTGAATGCGTGACTGCTTTGAAATTACTAATATAATACCCCAGATCACTCGGTAACGCTCTGACGTCACCAACAATAAAACTCGAGCCATAGCACTGCGAGACGGTAAACAGCATTATTTCATTGTTTGAGAACCGAAATTTCAGTCATTTTAAATTTAAAAGAGTAATCGTCGTTCTAATTTCAAATTTAATGACTCTAAAATAGTGAAATAAAATTTTCCATCTATTGATATAAAATTTATCTCGCTATGATCAATAGTTTCCGAGAAAATTTAAATTATATTAATCCTATATTTGAAATTAATTTCCGTTTTTCAATAGAAAGTAGTAAATTACGTCAGTGGTATATCATGCGCGTGATATAATTTGGACATCACGATGCATCAAGTTATTTAGTACAATCCTAATGATATAATTTGATAATATTTTTGTCAACATTTGACAAGCAGAGAAGTGCTTTGTTTTGAAACTAGATTTTCTATCTATCTAGATTATATCTACTAGATTTTCTAGATATTTTTTTAGACCAAGAGGTTTTTTGAATAAAGAAATATGTAAATAAAAAACAATATTTCCTGTCATAAAACATATGTTTATTTTATTTGTTTTCAATCAATGTTAAACATTTCTCTCGCATATATATCTATTTAAACACGTCAAATTTGACGGGAAATCTCTCAAATGAAGAGGCAATTTGCAGCGGTCATACCATGACGGGTGATTTTCTAGTATTTTAAAGAAATAAAGGGAAACATCTCTTATTGGAAGGAACTTTTTGAAATTCTAAATATTCGATATAAATCTAAAAAATGTTATTCAGCTTTATGGTTATAATTCTTCAAAATTGAATTCCATTATTTATTTCTTTGTTTTTCATTACAGAGCGAGTGTATGAAGATCACGAACACGTTGTGGAAAATCT
>BGPR01046836.1:0-11946 GCA_013235015.1 Araneus ventricosus
TCTTGAAGGCACGAAATCAGTAAAACATTGAGAAGATTCTCGACCTTGATTCTGAAATTAATTTCGCTACTGAAATAGCTCCAAATATCTTGACAGAAACCAAAATTTTCTTCCGTGTATATTTGACCGATGAGACAGTCCATAAAACAACATTCAATCTTTACTTAAAGATTAAGTACTTATGAAAACAAGATCACATATTACATTTTATTCCATTTAAAAGTAAACATTTGATGAGAGGGGAGCAGATTCACTCCAGAAAAATGAAAATCGAACTCAAAATAATTCACGGAAAAGGCAGAATAAATTACCTTATAGGAGGAAATAGGGAGAGAGGGTACCTATGTTCCGAATGCGCAAGCACCAGAAAGTAAAAGCACAACGAGCGAAAGCTCACTTATGAAACAATGTATAAAGAAAGGGGGAAAAAGAAGCCCAAGAAGCTTGCAGGGTACGTTTTGTGCCGTTTTAATGAAGCAATTTCTTTGACAAATAATTGGCTGGTTGGAATTCTCAATTTGGAAGTTCCTTGGGGATATACGGAGGCAAAATAAAGCAGAATCCGTTTAAGAAAATGAACAGGCAGCTTTCCGCTTCGACGGTTCCAGGGGGCTTTCCGGAAATTAAAAATAAAAACCATCAGATTAAGGACATTCTTCTTGTAAAATGGGTTTCCAGTGATTTGAATCTGTGGAACTGTGGCTGTACTGGAATTGAGGATCTAGTATTGCTCAAGCAGCCTGAATCTCAAACAAAATTGTGAAGCATTCTTTTATAAGTTGCCATTTTTTTTCTTGCAATAAGTATTACTCAGTAAATCAGCCTGAAGGTTAGCCAATGCGGCCATAAAATATTCTTAACACCAATATATATTTCTAATTATATTTTGCCGCTTAATTTTGTTTAACACTGTCAGAAATAGACAATAGCTGTCTGTGAATTATTTTAGGTAATAAATAATGGCGCCAAGTGGATTAGGTTGGATCACCAGTAAGTATCTGATTATTTTGGGTAAAATATTGTTAATTGCTGTCATTAAACAAGAAGCTGTTATGCTTGGGACATTTAAAACAATTAAACTGTGGTTATTACTTTTGTTAAGGGTTGCTAATATTAAAGGCATGGAAGAACAGTCTCCATATTTTCACGAAAAATCTAGTTCATCATGAGTGGGGATCAAATCTAATAAAATACAATATTTTTTGGGTGTTTTATTTTTTTTGCTATGATGATTGTAATGGTATTAGGGGATTAGGGATAAAACGGACAAATATCTTGCCCCATTGCTATTTGTAATGGGTAATAAATTAATATCTAGTAATGAACACTTTTCGAGATCATGCTTAAAAAAGGGTGAAATAACACATTTGATATAAATCCTCTTTGAAATCCTCAAATTTAGGCTTTCATCCTCAAATTAATGAAATGAAAACTTACTTTTTTCATCATATCTTAATCTTTTTTATAATTCTGACTTGATTCTAACATCCGAGAAAAAGACTGAAATCTCATCTCTTTCGATATGTACTGAATCTTCTTTATTTATCCTTGAATTTGGCACAAAAATTGTGTTTTAATTTTACTTATTATATTACTGAAATTATCAAATAATGATCATCCAAAGAAATTCTAAAGAAAAACCCGTTGTTCAGCATGACTGGCTAGGAAAATCAGATTGAATCCAAGTTAACCGAATTTTTAACCATAACAACAGTTGCTAAGCAACACAGGGCGCTAAAATAAATATTGATTCGAGTAGTTCATGTATTAATACTAGCAATAAGTAACCAAGTGATTAAGGAGTTATTGAATCAAGACAATTGGTAGATTTATGTGAAAAATTTTAATACATGCAATTCATTTATTATAAATCATTGTCAAGCTTATCTTCCGATGGTGGAATTAAAATTTTGTCTATGAATGCAACTTCTTATTTGTATAATTGTACCTTTCATTTTACTGCAAATATAAAATTTATTCAATACAAATGATTCGATACAATAGAAACCTAATATAACTTTATTTCCAGAAGAGCTTAAATTAAACAAAACCAATAATGAAATTAACAAATGCAATTTTTTGGATTTGGTAATTGAAATTTTGGATTGAGGTGTATCTATTGGTATTTATGATAAAAGAAAAGACTTTAATTTTAAAGCCCTTATACTTTGTGACTTTCAAACTAATCTTAAGATTAAGATATTAAAAAACACTATTTATTCTCAAATTAATAGAATAAAGAATATTTGTAATAGCAATTCAACTTTCGTTACAGCTTTTGATAATTTAAATAATAATTTAAAAGAAAACGGCTACCCAAGTAATTTCTTTAACTATAATAACTTAATTAAAAAAGGATTGAAGAGCTTCTAAATTTCTTTTAATTTAGTTCGAATTTTTCTCAATAGATGGAGCTAGGTGTGCTAGCATCTAGATTTAATATCCTTTGTTTCTGGTTTCCTTCGATAGCGTTTTTTTAATGGTATTTTTGGCAGAAGGTAATGTTATTTTATCTTCTTTTTCTTTAATGGATTTGTTAAATAAGACTTTCTGAAGTTTTTCTTATTTAAGAAAGGTTTTTTCCTCACATTATTCCAATTATTGGATAAATTCAGGCCACAGAGGGAATATTATTTGACTATTAAATCATTCCCTTGACAGAAAATTTATCCAGTTTAGAACTCCGATGGTGAGTGTCACTTTGAAAAAGTTCTCCATTCGAGTTCCCTTTCATTTTCCCCATTTTATTTGTTTTATCTTAATGTTTTATAATTTTTATCGAAGCATGATTTTTATTGTTTGATTGTATCTTAATTGGTTAGTTGATTATAGACAATATTGTTAATGTAATAACTGGATGCTGCTGCGTTGCGCGCAAAAAGCATATTGTTATTGATATTGTTTACTTCTTCTGGTTCTTCTGTAATTTCTTTATTGTATAAATAAAATATCTTTGTTTTGTATTTTATTGGAAGTTGCTGCATTTTTGAGCCATTCTGTTTAATTCGAAGTTTATTTTTTAGCATCTTTTGTTAAATTATTTCACTTGTACTTTATTTCTTTCACGTGTCATTATTCATTTCCTCATTAGTACACCACTGTTCCAAAGTGTACATTATGCAAAAAAATTTATACCATGTATGTTATATAAAATAATTTACAACTGCTTGGGTAACGTTCTGTCTTCCACTAATAGCTTCATAAGTGTTTAACTGTATTTAGAGATTTAATTATCAAGTCAAGTGTTTTAAACATTGTTATTCCAGGTTATTAAAATTTTGTGTGGTTTTTATCTCTTAGATTCACATCATTGCTTTTCAAAAAGAATTTGAAATTCGTAATGCGACCGATTTCAGATTTTTTCCGTTTCTTTCTTTCTTTTTTTTAAGTTAGAATTCCGCTGAAGAGTTTCGAATTCTTCAACATGATCAGCATGAACTCCGAGAAACATTCAAAGATTCAACAAAGAGAAAACAGAAAAAAGAATTTACCCAACCCCAACTAATAGAAATTGAAGTTTTCCCGTCAGGTTGTTTCCAAATAAATCTTCCGAAACTGAAATGGTTTGCAATCCACACGATAACCTTTGATTTGGCCCATAGTTGACAGGTCAAGTTCTTGCCGGAAAATAAATTATTTTCTGAAATCTCTTTATCCATTCAATGTAGAAATGCGGCTTCTGGATGTTTTTCGAATTACTCAGATAACCTGCGATTATGTTTCGCTGCAGTTAAGTTAGTCTAGACCAGGGATGGCGAACCAGTGGCACGCGTGCCACTGATGGCACGCGACACAATATTTTGGGCACGCCACCGATCACAAAGTTCACTATGAAGCATTGACGGTACTATTTGACGGCACGTCTATGACCTCATTAAATATTTTTTTAGAAAAAATGGCACGTTGATACATAAAGGTTCGCCACCCCTGGTCTAGACGGTACTTGATAGAGTCTGATATATATATACCTTCATCATTCTCAAGTTGTTGCATTTGATAGCAAGAGACAAGTACAATGGCTTTCTTTTCCAATTAGTAATAGATTTGACAAGTTTATCTCTTTAAGATAGTTACTTACTTTTCACTTTTCAGGTTCGATGGTAAATAGCTCATATTTTAGGATATATCTTTCAATCAATATACTGTTCAAAGTTGTGAATTCTTTGCGTTGAATCCAATTACAGTACAATCTCAATTACCCGAACTGATTTGGACTGTAATCACCTCGGATAATCGAACACTCGGTTAATAGAGACTAAATTTTATATCATGACGTCTTTTCTTTCCATAAGGTTTTCCAAAATGATCTATTTGCAATTATAAAAATAACTTCTTTTATAAGTTGTCAAACATCTCGTTTGCATATTTTGAAACCTTAATTACTTTTGATAAGAGGATTCGAGAATGTTAATGATTTTCGCTGTTCCCTTTGCATTTTCTCAATGATTCTTTAAAGGTGTTCTCATATGAATCAAAGCGGAACTTTCTGATACATTTGCAGTGCCATTTTTTTATATAAAAATGCTTTCCATCTCTATTGAAGTGCTTAAAAATGGAACTGTTATTTTATTATTTTTGCCCTTTAGTTATAAAATTTCATTTCCCGATAACGACCTTTACTAAGCCTTCCCATCGTGAAAATCGGTCCCAATGCCAAATTTGGCAGACTATTCCGAAAAATTCTTGGACTTCTTTAGTAGATGAATAAAACAGATCAATTTTCTTGTACCGACTCGGTTAAGCGAGACCTCGGGTGATAGAAATCCGGATAATCGAGGTTCTACTATCTTACTTGAATTTAAAGTTAGTGTTAGGTTGTTTCCGCAATACGACAAAAATATTATAAGTATTATATAACAACTAATTCAGCGGATAACTGCGTTTAATTACTGATCAATCAAAATTAAATCAGATTTTGCAGCTGACTCACTATATACTGATGCACCTGAAAATACCATTTACATTTTCTTACTTTTTGATTTTCTGATTTTGGAGAAACGTTTTCTGTTCTTTTTTTTATTGTGTTCACTATTTATTTGGCAAATAGTTGCATTTGATTTCCTTATAACGTACATAGATATATTTGAAATTATTTTTATGTAGAATAAAACTTTAAAATTTACATTTTGCTGTTTTACTATAGTGATAGTTTCAATCTTTGGTTTTTTTTTCTTTTATCTAAAGCAAATATTAAATAACAAATATTTTAAATGGCTTACAAATTTCAAATTTGATTGACTTAATTGAATCATCACATCTTGAGAACATTTAGTTAGTGCTATAATCTACTGATAAGCAGCACAAAATAACAATTAACTTTATTGTTCATATGAGAATCTTTTATATATTAAAGATTTTAATAAACATTTCATATTTCTTTACTGAATCCTGTCTAACTTGCTACCATTTTTCTCCCTAAACATTGTATACGAGAATTTATTTCTTATCCAGCGTGCACTGCGAGAATATTTGATTTAACTTAATTCTAAAAATTTGTTTTAAGGTACCTTAATCAATAAATTATACATTGATTTATGTCAATTTCAATTGAGAGGACCTAATTGCAACTTTCTTGTAATCAATTTTTCGACCATTATATGTATATTTTTTGCACACATTTATATACTTCTTTTATATTTCGGATTTTGTTTTTTTTTACTTTAATTTGTTTTCTTCTACTGTTATTATTAAAACACAAATTTAACTGATTTCATTCTAGTTGCCAACATGTTTAGAGGCGTCTTTTGTCATTTAAACCCCAAAGACGTAGTTTGCTTTTGCTTTCTATGATAGTATTTGGATGAGTCTGAGAACAAAAAATTAACTCGATGTAATATGATAGTTGCATTTTTAATACGCATAATAATGCATTAAATTTTTTTAAAAGCCTTAATCTACTTGAAACATTCAAAAATTTTTCATTAATTAACAATTTGAATCTGTCTAATGATATTCAATTCATACATATTCGTATACCCTAATCAATTCTCCAATAAATAAAGACAAAAACATCCAGGTCTGAAAGACGAACCACCAACTGAAGATATAGATCCAAAACTAATCCTTCTAAGAGTCGATAGCAGACCTTAAAGACATACTTACCAAAGTTCCCAGAGAAGAGGTCAATACCTCAACATGCAGTAACAAGGCAAAATGATCTTCCCACTTGTCACAGAATTCCAACTCCCAATTTCCCAACGGAATCATTCGGTTGCCAAGGGTTACCAAAGTTTGTTAGAGAATCGTTAAGGGTAGGTTTCAAACCTGGAGTTACAAAAGTGAACAAGGCTTCGCGGTGGGGAAAAGCGTGGCAAAACTTCTGTAATGGAATCGACGATTTGATTGAGTGATTTAGAGAAACTTTGCTTCCCTCCGTTTAATGGAAGAGCTAAAGGGGTGTTATGGGGGCGAAACTAATTGGAAATGGTTCAGGATAACGCAGCCCTGGCGAGCCATTTTCGCCTACTTTATGTTACAGAATGGAGTTATCAAACCCTGTGCGATAAGGCGAGAGAATTGTGTTGGATTTTGAATGTTTCCTGTGGGGTTAGGCATTCAGTCTTTTAGAGTCAGTGGAGTTTTGTAAAAGTAGTCTTTGGTGGAAATTTTAGAAACGAGTTAATTGAAGTCCGTGTTATTTAGAAGAAAAGATGCTTCGCAAGACAAGTAATTAAAGGAGGATTTTTATCAGCTGCAGCATTTTGTTATTCCCATAACGGTGGCAAGATAATGAAACTGTAAAACCATTGCCATGCAACTGGAAACATGTCTGTATTGAAAAGATTTCTGGAGAAAATTACTGTTTTTGACATTATTAAGATTTTCTATATAACTTTTATAACTTTTAAATATTTGAGTTATTAAATCTAAATGCCGTTTCTAAATCCATAAAAAAAATTACAGTTACCTTTACAAATATAAACATATAATGAACTTTAGTAGAAAATGTGTCGAGTAATTCAGAAATTCCTGCTTATTCTTCATTTTTTTTCTTTTCACTTAAATTTCATAAACTACGAAACTCTTAATGTAAATAAAAATCATTGTGGGTATGTATGTTTGTATATGTATGTTTCACATCTCCTCCTAAATCACTGCGCCGATTTCAACCTTTTTTTTTCTTATTAATTAAGACAAGGGGAAGACACCTGTGAAATTTTCAAAGCGCAAAAGATAATTAAACAATCAGTTAATTAGAAATTAACCAAAACCGTTCGTCCGTTGTAAGTTCGGAGCAAATTTTGCCTCGAAATTTATTTTTATACCATCTTAAAATTAAGAATTTTACCTTTTTAATTATACCAATTTTATATATGTGACATTTTCTATCAATTTTTATTAATTTTTCAAAATTTAATAAATAGTTGATTATACGCAGACGATTTTGAAATAAAGCAAATTTAATGATACTCAGTTGCTAAGCAACGGTGTAATTACTTTACCATTATTTTCTGATGTTGTTGTTTATTTTTTCAAATATCGTTTGGAAATGTTTTCATTGGTTCTAAAGGAATTCTAAAGCTTATTTAATTAGATTAAAAAATCGCTGCAGTTAATATCGCCTGACACCTTTATCTGCGTTTTCTACGAGATAATAAATAAGTAATATTTTAATTGAAAATATATCACTTTGAGTATTACGAGATTCAGAGTTGTATTTTGAAGATGTCTAAAAGAAAACGTAGGTCAATCGCTCAAATTTCAACAAAGGTAGAGATAGTTAAGCTTTTATAGACAGATGAAATAGATTTTTGACAACAGCATTGGAATAATGTAAGTCGTTGTAGCCTTAATCTCTGTAGCGAAAATGTTATCTAACAAAAACTAATTTTACGCAATATAATTTTTTAATTAGCTTTTCAGTGACACTAATTTCATTTCTGTACAATTTTTTTCTCTCATTTTAATAAATTTTTCAAAATTAATTTTACTCACATTATTCTTTTTAACATTATTCTTTTAGTGTTTATGAACAAAAATGTACATACGAAGGACTGTTCCCTCAAAAAACACTAACAAAATTCTGGAAAACACTAAAAGAAAAGTTTAGAAGGAGACAATTCACAATTTATACCAGGAAAACTTTTGATTTGGTTTATTTTCATATTTCCCAAAAAGTCCAGTAAAACCTTTCTTATACTTCAGTATTTGTGAAAAAAGTTTGAAGTTCTTATATAACAAATATTACGGAGAAAATCAGTTTTTTGCGTTTTTTAAAAATCGTTTGCTTTAATTGATTATCTCATTTTAATTTAAAAACGTTTCACACGATAAAAGGATTTTGTGTGTTATAATATTTTATTCAAAAGAATTTTAATCCTGAGCAACACCGGGTTTATGAGCTAGTATTTGCAATAAAAATGTTAATCTATAAATATCAATTTTTTTCTTATCAGACTGTTTGAAAAAACCTTATTGCTCTAGAATTAATATTTGCTTGCCTTTTTTGAAAGTCTGTTGAGTAGTTTACAAACTTGTACAGTTCTACAAATTTTCTTGTTTTTTTACAAATATTTTAAATATTTTTATTTAATATATGTAATTGACAAAGCGAAACAAAGTCATTGTTTCAACTGGACCGTTCAGCATTTCGTCTGTCTGTAAATTTGTTACGCAGTCACGACCAAACGCGTCCTTTGTATTTGACATGAAGGTTCCTTAAGGTCATAATAAACGAGGTATGTACAAGAATTTTTATTCCGTTTCAAGATGGTGACCGATTTATGGTTTCAACGTTTTGACGAGTTTCGCACCATTAAAACATTTGAATCATTTTGGTAATAGCGAGACATTTAATTTTAATTTTGATAATGCTTATAAATGGAGACATTTAATTGCAATTCTGTTAATATTGAAGAAAACAGACACTTAATTGCAATTTGGTTAATACTAATGAAAGCAAAGGTTTGTGTAAATAATTCACAGAAAAACAGAGAGATAAAATCATAGTTCCATGCTGGGAGTTGCTTTTTCCTGTTTATTTCCATCTCTTTTCTTGAAAGCAAGTTTTTTTTCCATCGATTCTAATCAAACTTTCATGCTATAAAAATTTGAATATTACCTGCACTCTCGAGCGTAAAATTGTCTACAACTTTTCTCCAGTACATTTTTTATGTATCTTTATTAATAAGTTAATATATTTGTTTTTCAAATACAGGGAGTAAAATTTGTGCATAACATAGGTGTGCAATATTGTGCATTGATTGGTTTAAGATTGTAAATATATATTTGTAAGATAGTGTATACATGAGGGAAAAGAAGGTACCTCCTAGAGAGACAAATTATGATGTCTGGTGTCTTTGGAAATAATATTTCAAAATGATTGGATAAATCTATAAAAACTGGATAGATCCTTAAAGATTTCATTGAAAAACAAATTTTATTTTTTTTGGTGGGGGGGGGAGCGAGATCTGCTATTCCAGAATTACTAATATACTATATATTTTACATGAATGCCTTTTAATATGAATAATATTAAAGCTTCTGTAAAAAAGGTTTATAGAAAGGGTTATTAAATACTTCTCATTTCTGATTTTTTTTAAGAAAAAAAATTCTTCGAGACCTTTTTCCCACCAGAAAATTTCGCTGCGACCTAAATTTCGAAAACAGACGATAAAATGACGTTTAAATTGGCAATATCTACAAGAAAATGTAATAGTGAAAAAATAGCTATTTAGTAAATTTTTTACTTAATTTTTTTTATCCTCTATCCATTACTCATTGCAAAAGGAAGTCCTTTCAGCTATTCTCTTGCTGCCAAATCTTTGATAATTTAAAAAAGTTAAACTACTGTTAATAAAATTAAAATATTATTTCTCAAATTCCCTACCAGATGGCGCTTCTCATATGGTTTCAAAATTTAATTAAAATTATTCTATCAATCGAAAATTAAGTTCTTAAAATATTAACATTTCGTATTGTAATCGGTTTAAACTACAGGAAAAACTTCAGAACTCTAGTAAAGTGAATGAAAATTCGATTACAAAATTACATTATTACAACACGTGAAATTTATTAATATGAAAGAATTTAATTTAAACAAAAGCATGCAAAAATATGACACAAAATGATCCTGTGAGGATTTTCTTTAACAACATTTGGAAGCGCGAAATATGTCTGCTTTATAGAAAATAAAGACACCAAATATCTTATTTAAAATAATTCGGGATAAAATTTGATCAATTTTAAGGTATTTCACCGATAAAAAATAGAAAAAAATGTTGGTATTAGTATCTGGTTTTACCATGTCTGAAATCTATTATAAAAATCCTTCATTTTGGTCAAAAAATAAATAAGTAACTAAAACTAAACCCACAAAGTTTTGTTTGTGTTTAGTTTTACGCGATTAAACTGAATTTTAATTAGGGAAAAACCGTATTGGATATTTTATTATTATCAAACTAAAATTCAATAACTTTTTTAGTGTTGATTTTGAGAAAATTTTGAAAATTTAATATGATCTTGCAAATCAGTTACATGGAAATTTAAATTCATTAGAGGATTAAATAGCCAATTGCAATGCAGAATCAATTCCCTTATTAATTTTAAAAAGGATTTAATGAGTTTCTATGCTAATTTTGAAATCTAATTCTTAGCAAGATTTAATTACATAGCTTATTTTTCACCGTTCATTTGATATCTTATTAACCGTGTGTGTATTGAAATTTTAAAAAAGCACTTAAATTTGGCCTTCTAACGAGGTAATTAGACAAGAAGTAAAAACCTTTCGATTGAAAGTTTTCAAATTAATGAAATGCGATCAGGTGGTTGTGCAAAATCAATTAATAATTGAAAATTTATTCTAGATGCGTGAGCAGAAATCATGTTGCAGTGACAGTATTGTTTATGTGAACAGAAGAAAAATACGAGATTAAAATCAGTGCATTATGTGCCTGTGCAAAAACCATCTCATTGCTTCCTTTCCTCAAAAATTGTCTCGATTGCAAATATTTATGTAACCTTATCTGAAAAAGGAGTTTAAACTGGAGATTTTGCGATTTAATAATGTGATCGGAACGAATTATGAAATGCTAGCTCTTCTTTTGGTGGTATTTCTAATTCACTATATATATTGCATATCTAGCCAAGTTCATAGGTTGGGAAATCGCGAAGAAGGAGAAGTGTTACATCTACTTTTGAACCCTGACCACATAAATCGACCTTGGACCACATAAGTAGCACCCGATTTAGCTGGAATATGTAGTGATAGGTTGCCTTCCTTCAGGACTTTCAGGAGTAGAGACTTATAGGTGTGAAACATATGTTTCGTTTGAAAGAAAACTAGGAAACCTCCAGCAGCCACCCCGGTAGCAGCAAGCAATCCATTGCTAAAGCCCTCCCGTTCTTAAATTATATTGTAATGGGAAGCACAGACAGAGAAGCGAACCCAAAACCTTTTTCCTCCGATTCATATTCCTCAGTCATGCCATGCCTTAACCCAGTACGGCAGCGATGGGAAAACTACGGCACACTTAGAGGTTCTATCTAGCCATATGATCCACGCTGATGATATGATTCTATTTATGACAGTACATAGATTAAAATAACAGCATTCAGGTTTTTAAAAATTAGTATAGAAATTTTATAGCTACTAGAAATTCTATATTTATAGAAAAATATAGATTCTAGAAATGCAGTCGCAATTTTATTCAGTGCATTAATATTAAAGAATTTTTTTAAATAAAATTTTTTGAGTCCTTATTGAGTTTTACATAAATTATACTGGCCCGTCATTTTTGGTGAGTTTTTTTTTTCCAAAAAGATTTGCTCATTCGTGTTCAAGTCCGAAAGTGCAGTGGCGGCGACTCGGGGTGAGAGAGGAAGTGGTCTCCCCCCCCCCACACACACACACCAATTCGGAAACAAAATTAATTTTTATATCGTTTCAGCTACGTATAAAGGGGAATAATTGCGAAAAATCAATAGTTTCCCAGAAGGCTAGCTGAT
>BGPR01046837.1:0-11945 GCA_013235015.1 Araneus ventricosus
CATTCACAGCACGTAAAGAAGCAAGTTGGGGAATTCACATCAGCCGAAAATTATTCAGGAACAAAGTAACATTTTATTTCAATACTGTAACAAATCAACTCTACCAAAGAATAGAATCTCATCAAGTATTCGGTATTCTACGTGTGTTTATGTCTGAATTGTTTAAGAGAATAATGCTAATTGATGAACTGCTGTAAGGTACCTGTTTAGTATTCCAAACGCGAAAATCGTATTTAAAATTTTAAGATCGCTAACGACACAGCATTAATGAGTATTCCATCATTGATTTACTTGCGGTTGTCAAACAGGTTAATTTCGAAATCTGAATATATTTGAATGCTGATGAACTTCTTGAATTAAGTTCTGCGCTTGTGTATCATTCAAATTTGGTTTCCTGCTCTGAGTTTAATTAATTCTGTTACATTAAATTCCTTCTTATTTAAATCAAGTGCCTTTTGAATTCTTTATTTCGAATTTGGGAATTTAAGGGGAAAAGTCTGACATTGCATAGAATTTTATTATCCGTTGTCAATGCGATGTTCTTTTCAAAAAAAAAATGCAGGCTACAGACTGAAAAAAATAGTCTCAAATGGCAGTACATGACGAGAATTTCTATTTGTAGAAATATATTTTCAATTATCTTGCTTAACCCTTAAAGCCCGATTTTTTTAAATTTATTTTAAAAGGTTTTTGACTTTCATTTTTTGAATAAAATGTGGGAAAATACTTTAAAAAATTCAGCTTTGCTTTAAGTATGATTTATGGCTAGAAAACAGCTTTGGCAACAATGGGCTTTATTTCAGGAACAAAATTCCGAGATAAAATTCTACATTATCAAACACAGATGAATTTTAATAAATAATAATACGGATAAGGATTTTCCTTCAACATTGTAGAATAAAATATGATATTTTCAAGCGAACAAACAAAGCTAAAAGATGCAACCTCAAGTGAAGAACATCAATTTATTTTTATTTTTTATCAGCATTTAGGCTGCTGTCTATATGAAGTGGCCAATTTTGACAATATGAGGCCCGAAGCGCAAAATTATTTTGAGGCCCCCTCCAAAAAAACCTCTGTTGGTGATACAAATGTGTAACATAAAATAACTTACGTACTCTTAATTCTAGGTCTATGTTTTTCTTCGTTATTCAATTTGAAGCTAATTCTCGTATTGTTGTTTATCTGATTTCTAAGATTTATTTCCCTCATTTTTACAAAGAATATACTTTATTCTTGGCAAAGTTACTCATTTTTCATAACTATATATGTAGGGTTGTCATAATTTCTAGGTATTGATACGGGACGTTAAGTGCTAAATAAATAAAACATGAAAAAAGTCGGTAGGTAATGGTTTATTTTAATCTGATAAGAAAGCAATAAAGCTCAAACAATCTAATAAAATGAACACTTAGAATAATAAAAAAGATGCAAGGCAATCTTGTTTAGCCCAGTCTTATTTAAAAGTTGATTTCACTTGCTTAATTATATCATTTTCTTCTTTCACATAATTATAAAATTGGGCTCAAATCATTTTTAAATTAGAATGACAAATCAAAATTCCGTCAGTTGTCTCCGCCGACAACCAGTTTCTTTCGACCGACCACTGAGTTGAAATTAGAGAAAATATTCTCTCCACATTATCATTGTTGGGTGAAAAGGCAAATACGTATTCGCAGCTTTATAAGACATGATTTCTCTGGCAAGAAACTTCAGCCATTTCTTTTGAAAACTCAATTTCATAATTGCTTCTCAGTTTTGGTTGGTATTACTTTTTTCAAATAATCTTCTAGATATACAAACTGGTTTAATAGAATCTCAGTGTTACCAATATCGATGTTTATTACCCATAAATATGCACTAGTACTTTCTGTTTCTTTCCGGCAGAGTTTAGGGAGAAAACGGGGAAATTAGCTATATGTGACTGAGTAGTGAAATACTACGACAGTAATGTATATACGAGACGTATGGCAACCCTAATTATATGTATATATAAAATAGATAAAGAAATTAAAATACCTTTGCATCCCTTTATCTTTTTTTTCATTTTATTCCAATCAGATCTGTTTTAGGTTTGATAATATAAAACATTTAAAAAGCAATGATTTGTTTCAATTTTTGCTTCTGTCTAGATGGTTTGGACAAAAGTGTCCAAACATTCAAATTTTATATTAAAAAGGAACAGCATTTCAAAAAGGCTTTTAATAAAAATAATTATATTTTTAAGTTTAATAAAGGAAACTTATTCAGTTAAAAAGGAGAAATGAGCTCATAAATCACCAATATATATTTATGAACTATAATAAATTTTACCATAAACTGAGGACCATTTTATATTTCTCCTAAATTTCGAGCTCGAATGAACAGTGTCAACTCTTTGCCCTAAAGGACAGGATGGTACAATCTAATAACAATACAGGCAAAAAAGAGGGAAATTCTAAAATTACACTCCCCCCCCCTCGAAATTTTTATTAAAACAGAACTTTGAGAGGAATTAAGATATTTTTAAAAAATATGCTGAAACCTGAACCTCGTAATGAATTTGAAAACTGTCTTCACTATTTTTTCTTAACATCTAAATCTAATTCTGAATAAAAACTAACCTATATTTTTATTTAATTATTTATATGGAATATTAACTATATTTTTTTCTAGAAATGAAAATGTGGACAGACAAAGAAGACACAAATAACAAATGTGATTTGATACCATGACATTTTGTACGTAACCGTACCATGACGTACGCCGTCTTGACGAGCTTCGAAAGTGTCCAGTCACTTTTAGAAGACACTGTACGTCTATTAATTCCAATAATTTTAGTATATATATTCTATTTTATTTCTCGAATATTTTAAATATGCACTTAAAAACATCATATTATAAATCTTACCTAATTACGTATACTATTATAATATTTTTTTAAGAACGAATCAGTGAAAACATGAATGTGTAGGAAGTCGTTTGATAATTCTTTTAGATGCAGCTTAAGTTTTCGCCGATTTCTGGAAATATTTATTTTTCATTTAAAACTGACTACAAAACATGTTAATATTTACAAATGAAAATCTTCAAAGTTTTCCATAAAAGGTGTAAGGAATGTGAGCAAAAAATTCAGTTGCTAATTGCTGGAAAAAAATTATTTTCCATTTTCCACTATCGTCTGCAAAAATGCTAATATTTACAAATTAAAAGCTCTGAAGATGGTTAGAAATGCCGCAAAGCATTTGCGGCATTGAACAAAGCATTCAGCTTTTAGAAGGTTTGCAAGATAATTTTGTTAAAAAAAATGCTGAAATTTTAAAAATAGAAATAAATGAAAAAGAACACTTGCTTCAGAGAGAAAAGTAAGAAATACGCAACTAATAAACTTTCTTTCCTTAAGTTAAATTGTATTTTTAACATGAGCTTCAATAAATATCGAAATTGATGAAAGAATTTTATTCGTATGTTGCTATGTATTATTCGTTATGTCGAGTTAGTTTATTGGGAAGCTTACCCTGAAAGATTGATTCTGGTGGGAAATAAATTAACAGATGTAATTCTTGTTCACTAAAATGCGATGAAAGACTATTATTCATATGTTGTAACACATTATTCAGTATATTCAGTTAGTTTACTGGAAAACATGCCCTTGAACCCTGATTCTTGCGGGGAAATGCATTAATAAGAGGAATTCTTGTTCATTACAATAGGCCGACTAGGAAAACTACCTATATAGGAATTAAATCCATCTGTCAGCACGAAATATTCTGTTCCTATTGCGTAACTTGATCAATTGCTGCGATTTATTGAGAATAGCTAGCCAGATCAATGTTAAGGAAAGTTTTCCTCGCACAACAGAATCGCAACATTCTTGCGATAACAAATAAATGTTTCCAATATCCCAGCACCTAGTGCTATCTGCTATAGCAAGCAGCATTCCCATTGCAATGCCAACTTTTCGTCGCGTCTCAGCCAATGAGTGCTACGGAATCCGGAATCAATGACCAATCACTCGACTGGATAATGGGTATCCCTTGTAATTAAGACTGTCATCGTTAATCACATTCCTATTCGCATTTCCCTGTTCTGACGCTTCATTAGGTTTAGGGGATATAAATTGATCCTAGAAAACGCCTTCCGCTAAATCGTTCGCCAACACAACCTTGGGATATTGCGACCTGGCGATTTTTTCTTCCTTTTCTGCTTCATTCCATCTCCTTTTATTCTCTTAAGTTTATTCAAGTTAGTGAAGGAATGACCGCATTCGTTCTGAGTTAATGGTCGCTCCGAAACAACTTAAAGTTGTGTTTCTTCGGCGGGACTTGGCGGTTTAATTTGGAGTGTCTTGTACGCTTCGACAACCATTAAACTTTATTGCTCTTTGGCTGGCGAGTAATTTAATGCGCAATCAATTTGAAGCTTGGCGATTGAGTTAATTTATGGTGGGGCATTTAGTTTCTTTTGGGAGCCAACTGTTTCAGAAGCAATGAGAACCAGTCGTTTGTGTTTCGTTTGCGAAACATCGCATTCTGACGTCATTAGTTATGACAAATCGGGTGACAGCAAGGAAACTTTAATTCGATTAGGTTCGGTAGAAAACTTCAGAATGAGTTTCTATGAACTTTAGCCTTTATTTTCTGCGTCGCCAAGCTGTCGAATTTCATTTATCTTAAGTCAAAAGATATTTTTTTACAAAAATGATACAGATTTATTGCATTTCTGTATCATTATTGCTCTTATCGGCAAAGAACCATTTGTACTTTTTCGTTTTAATAATAAAATAAGGTGTTTATTCTCCTCGAAATAGTAAATTTTCAATGTTGTTCTTGTGTTACTGGACTGTTTCAGAAGCCAAATGCGATAAATTTGTCATCATTGAACATGGACAAATTATTTTATTTGGTAATTTGCTCTTCGGAATTTTGTTTCGACACAGAATGACAACGCAAATTTTTCACATGAACTGTTTAATATCGTTAGTCATGTTACTGGATATTCATATAAATTGTCGTTTCCATGAAATGATGAAGAAACTCAGAATAGTCTGCAGAGATTAGATTAATTTCTTGAAAGCAATTAGATTAATTTCTTGAAACCGATTATATTAATTTCTAGATCTAGAAACTGTTAACCGTGGCGAACTGCAAATAATGTCCAAGGGAACTATCCTCTTGCCATAATTAGTACAGTAAGATACAGAGGATCTTTCGTCTGTATGGAAATTTATGCTGTTTCCCAGGAATTTTGAAACTTCAAGGTAGGAGATTGAAGGTGTACTCACTAATTTATCTTCCATTTCTTTTCATGCTTATGTTGTGTTACTTCTTATGAAAATGTGATAACAAGCTGATGTGACGCAGTTACCACAACATCCTTGGAATTAATAGTGTAAATGAATGTGGGGAAAAAACTCATTTGATTATATTTCAAACTTTCATTAAGTTCCTAAATTATGATGAGTTTCACTGATAAAATGTTTGCTCCAGAAACTTATACAGTCAATTTAAACTCAACTTCTTATAGTAGTATATAATGGTTTGTAATTTTTTACAAAAAGTGTACTCAATCCTTTTAATTCATTATTTTTATCTTCAACATCTAAAATGTCTCAATAAAAAAATGCAAAAGGAAGTACAACTGAACTAAATAATTATTTTATACCCAAAACCATGAGTCTGGTACAAGGTTCTTAACTTGTAAGAATCTTGAAATTGGCATGGGTAGGCAGTTAAATCCTCTGCCTGCCTACTCTAATGTAGATTTCATTCCAGCAGTCTATCCTATGTAGATATACATTTCACTTTCCATGTAGAGTTGTGCTGAAGCCTTCGAAAAACCAGCTTAACACATTCACTCCAACGACGCGCTGACGCGTCCAGAACCTATTATCTAATTAGATGACCCTGTAGTCAAGAGATGGCAGATAAGGGGTCATCTAATTAGATAATAGGTTATGGACGCATCAGTGCGTCGGTGGTGTGAATGTGTTAAAGGAATGGGTAAAACTTTACGGTGCCCACTTGCTTTTCGCAAATTTTTCTTGGCGCAATTTCATTTGCTGGCGCCAAATACTGTTTTGGATGCGCAGTGCGCTTTTCATTGCTCTAATGCGCATGCTTCATTTGAAAAGGAGAGATTGAACACGCAATGCCTTCCGCATTTTAAGCGTGTACCGGACAATTTTTTTTAACTTAAGGTATCCGACTGGTTTAAAATCGTCGTTTCTGATGAAATTATCATAAAAATGATTATGTCTTAATTTTGTAGCTTGTTTAACTAGCTTTCTAAAAGTGTCTCACTTTTTACTCTACGTTAATTACAAATGGAGTTACAGCTGTTTTATTACCGAACTGTAAGCATTATTTTATGTTGCATGAAAACTTTAAGTGAGTTTTCTGATAAATGATATTTTTGAGGAAAACTGTCGACCGTAACAATGATTTCTCTAAACGTTATTCAAGTATTGATATGAAATTTTCTGAGATTGTTTTCTGTAATATGCTTGACGTTTTCCTCTAAAAACTAAGGTCAATTTTAAAATCAAGTATTATTTTTAAGTGTTTAAATATAAACGAAAAGCATTTTTGATGAAAAATTACCAGTTTAGTAACTATGTTCAGCTATATCTCAAAATTATTTTGAAGTACAAGAAATATTTTAGAGCGTAACACAGATAACCGTCATAAAAATGTAGTCCTACAAGGATTTATGTATATTTAGAATATTATTTTGTCTATGGCTGTTAGCCTAAGGCAAATATTTTAGTGATTTTTCTTCAAATTTCTCAGTTTTTTTTAAAGAAATATTATTTTGAAAGCCTAATTTAACAATACTTTCATAGTTTTAAAACATATGCAGTTGAAAAATAACATTAAAAAATATATATAAGTTATTTTTCAAAAACATGTCTCCGAACACGGTCGGATACCTTAAAAAACATCAGCGGCTTCGCTTTTTCCAAAGTGGGATACTAGTAGCTTCACTTATTCATTGAGAAGCGAAAACACAGAATAACGTACACAGTTCTGAACCTAAAGTGAATGAAAATGTTCAAAAACGAGAAAAGTGTAGTTAAAACTTCACATGCCTATTTTAATTGCTCAATTGCTGTTTACACTTAGGACACTAATATCCGCTTGCTATCAATCCCTGATCCACATACTTCAAAAGGGAAATAATGCCATAATCAACAACAGCTGTACGAAGCGCACGTAATGAAATGATAAGATCAGACGAAAATCAAACCGACAAAACAAATTCGATTGAATCGACCACTCACATCCAACGGATCAACGGAACAAACCAATCAAAACGAATCGTAATATCGCGCCATGCGTAAAACACCGATGAGCAGATCAATTTCCGCGCATGCGCACATCTCACTCGTTTAAATCATCACTGCGCTCCACACATCACTGATCCACACACCACTGGAAAACAACTTTGGCCTCCACTGTCTGAAGCCGATGGTAGGTCCAAAGGGAACCAATATTCCCAGAATTCGGAGCTATAATAAACAATAACTGTACGAAGCGCACGCAACGAAATGATAAAATCAGACAAAAATCAAACAGAAGAATTCCAAACGTTTTTAATCAAATTCGATTGAATCAACCAATCGGATGAAACAGATCAACGGAACAAACCAATCAAAACGAATTGTAATATCGCGCCATGCTGCAACATGGTCGTCCTCATCTTTCTTCATCATTTTTCTTTCATTCACACCGTGATAATCAAGACATTGTATATATTCCTTTATTTTGTTGTCGATTCTATGTGTAAACACCAGATATGTAATTTCTTCATTTGCCATTCTTCTGTACGCATTTTTTTTTGCAACTCAATAATTTACACATACATCTATACTAAACCAGATAGGAGCCACATGAGCTTTAAGGCCTTATTCACCATCCATGGTTAAACCATGATCAGCGGTTAAATTGGAATTTACACGAACAAGTGAATGCTGACCGAAATGATCGACTGGATGTATACCCTAACTGGTGAGTTGGCGAGAAACTCGCTTGGCTCGAAGGCTGAGGATAATTTTAAAAATCGCCAACAACTGACAAATTGAGATACCATGCCAAAATGGCAACTCGCTAGGGTATACATTTGGCGACGCATTTCGGTCAGCTTTCGCATTATCATGGCAGAACCATCACTTAACCACTGATCATGGTTTAACCATGGATGGTGAATAAGGCCGCTAGAGACGGCGGTGTGGTGTTACATGTTAAACCACCATTATAATCGTGAAGTTACAAACTGAAATTTCCGAATTTGAGATGTTTTTGCCTTCATTCCCTGAATGCAATGTTTCCAAAATTAAAATATCTTCACCAACCTCAGAGTCTGTTATTGCGTTTTGCTTAAATGACGAAGGAAGTTTAGGCTGTTTCTCAACATTTTATATTATAACAGTGCTAGGTCAGATGCAATACCATACCATTTATTGCCATGCTAATAAAAGCTCGACGAAGCACTTTAAATAATTGAAATGAAAGCCTTATAAACTTTACTGTTCCAGGAAAAGTAATCATGAATCCTTGATTATGCGTAGGGTGTAAGTAAATATTATCCTCCTACATGCGTCACCCCAACTACGAGAAAAATCCGGTTTCAGCCTTTATGAATTTCTCATTATTTTCTTCTGAATTATTTAAGAATATGAAACTTACTTCAAATACAAGTGAAAAGAAAGTCGCACAGGAATCAATAACTTCTATTCGACACGAGTTGAACTCTTACATTAATTTTCAACGACACAAATAACTGGTGAGATTATTACCTAGATTCAAAATGTTGTTTTAATTATTTTTATGCTTGTTGTAATAAACACATGGTAAATATTTGGTATAGATTGAAAGATAGAAAAAGGAAGTAAAATTGTTTACTGGTAAATGGAGGGTTTAGAGTTAATGTGAAATCCTGTTCTGAGGAAGCATATCAGATAGTTGATTAACAGCATTGAAAAAACATTGGACTTCTAATTGTTCTTGCTGCCTGGCTACAAATTGAACTATGGACTTGAATCATTATTACACGGAAAATATAATATTAATACACTAACTTGGTAGTGTTAACTCAAAATGGGTAAAACATGGACTCACTCACTTTTTTTATTCACGTTGACTCTTAACCATCTAAATACATAGGTATGCCACTTTATTTGAATAAATTAAACGTCATTATGAATTTTAGCCTATGAGGAAATCATATTTACTTAGTTTAAAACAATTTCTCACTTGTCGCCTTCTACGACCATCTTGTTCGCCGGGAATATAATTTCAATTGAATATCTTATGCATAATTTCATATTCATGGTTCCCTTAACAACTTTAAATTTCAAATTTTGATAGACCTTTAACCCATGTTCCTTCAGTAGCTTTGCACCTGTTCTGTTCGTTGTCTGCTTGAACGTCCCTAATAGAGTCAAATGACCGGTTGTGTCGTGTAACATCCAACTGCACATTGTCGGCATCAACTTCACACTCTTATTCCTCTTAAAAAATATGCATTTGATTTTAATTTTAAATTGCCATTTTGCTTCCAGCCGCATGTAAGATGGATGAAAAGATGCTGATTAAAACGTTGCATGAAGCGTTAAGTAGAATTGTAGAGATTCCTTAGATAATCCCTTAATTAGATGATTCCTTAGATTTCAACAATTGTAGAGAAACACGTAAATAAATGTTTGTTTAAACAATGAAAACGGTTTGAATTGCGTTGCAACGATGAAAAGTATTGTTATAAATTCTGCCAAAAAATATATTTAAACATTTATTAAAATTAGAGAAAACCTTGTAC
This sequence comes from Araneus ventricosus, assembly GCA_013235015.1. Taxonomy (NCBI): domain Eukaryota; kingdom Metazoa; phylum Arthropoda; class Arachnida; order Araneae; family Araneidae; genus Araneus; species Araneus ventricosus. The sequence continues at coordinate 9,796 of BGPR01046837.1, forward strand.
GACAACTTGATTGATATCATTGAAAAGGTAATTTTTTGCACTTGCAGATGACGTAAAAAGGAGTTTTGTGCTGTAGTATTTTCGGAAGTTATTAAGAAAAAACGCCAAAATTTTGATTACTTTTTAATTAATTAAAATTCTGATTAAAATTTCGAAAAAGAGACTACGAACTGCACATTCCCACTCTCAAAAGGACGGTTGTGCCAAATATCGTAGCTCTAGCTTCAGCAGTCTGCCCCGTAGACAGCCAACACACACATTCTCCATTACTAGTACACTGTAAAAAAATTCCCGTAAAATTTACGGTTTTAAACTGGCAGCTGGGTTGGTTGTGCAAAACCGTAAAAGTTACGAAGTAAATCCGTAGGCACAACGGTTTTTTACCATACAGGAAAAAGTTTTTTCCGTAAAAGTTACGAAGTAAATATGTAGTCACAACGGTTTTTTTACCATATGAAATTAAGTTTTCTCCGTAAAAATTAATACATCGAAGTAAGCGACGTCATCGACTGAGTTGAGTTGTTTCTCTCCTTCTGTTCGAGTTGAAATGTGCTGATGTGTATTATCAATTAGGAATATTAATTAATCAAGGCTTAATTATTAATTTCAATTAATTTAATTAATATAATTCTTAATTAAACTTACTTGGACGATTTCGATGCAAGATGGTGACAAAACTTCTAACTCCTCCGAGCCGGGGATCGAAACCGCGTTCATAGAAATAAAAGGCAGTCGCTCTAACCACTAGACCACCGGAGACTTCATAAAATGAAGTAAAAATAATGTATTTGAGTTTTAAAGTCACTATAGCTCTAGTGCCGCCACCTAGTGGTGTAAAAATCAACTATTGCCAGAACGCGTGTTTTAAGGTTAGCTTTCATGAGTGACAACAGGTTACTGCAACATGTGTAAACAATAGCGGAGATGGAACCCTATTAAAGACATGAAATGAATGCAATAAAATTACATTTAAGAAAAGGGAAAGTTATCATACGGAAAGCAATACCGTATGACGACAAATAGAATTTGAACTAACGGTTTTAAACCGTTTATGGCTGGAGCGGAAAACGGTGAAAAACCGTTTTGTCAACAAAACAGCTTTAAACCGTCAAATATACGGAAAAAGTCCGGGAAAAAAACGGATATTTTTTACAGTGTAGTAGAGATGAATAGCGACCTGAAACCAGTTTCTTATTTTGAAATATTCCCGCTCAGATTATTATTTTTAAACGTTTTATTCCTTTGCAGATAAATATCTGTAAATGTCGAATGGAATTATAGCAAATTCAATTTAAAAATAAAAATATTTTCGTTAGATAGCGCGCGAAATTATCTGTTGTTACTAATCCCTCTCTGTCTAGCGGCAGCTAGACACCATCCATGAGCCCACTCTCCCTCAAGAAATCGAGAGCAAGCAAAGGATTCGTCTCGAAAGTCTCCCTAGATAGGCGAAGACAAGAGAGGATGTGCTCTGGGGACGCACTCGCTACTCCACACTTTGCGCAGACCGGAAAAACTTTGTTACCGTGGCTAAAGGAGCAACTCCTCAGGTGACCGCTGACAAATCCGGACAGCGCCGTCTCGCGAAATTATTTTCCTAAATTATATGGACACTCATGTAAAAGGCGATGAAACCGAATAAAGTTTGAATTATCAATACCGTTTTTAGTCAAATATTGTAAATTTGACATTTCAATAAATTCCTTCTTAATTTCCGTTTAGGATTTCTGACAAAATAGAAACGGGTTTTTCGTCAAAATAAAGAAGAAAGGAAGATACAGATTTCTCTTTTCCGATTTTTGATTTTTAACGATAGTTTCAAATCAAGTAGATGGGTTCTAAACATTGGTTTTGTTTGACTCTCTGTTTGTGACCTCAGTCCATATTACTCAAAAATTAATAGACTGATGAACACTTTAGAGATTATTTACTCGTTACAGTAGGTTTGGATGCTGGAGGTTTTCTTGGTTTTCATGAAAACGAAGCACACGTGTCGCCCAATTTCGACTTTAATCTTTAGGATATAAAAGAAAACACATTCACATTTTTCAAATAAAATAACAAATACTAAATAAATTATAAATGACTTAAAAGATTAACTACTAGAAAACCCTCTGTCTGATATATATATATATATATATATATATATA
>BGPR01046838.1:0-11945 GCA_013235015.1 Araneus ventricosus
TTTTGTTTCGTTAGAGAGCAAACAAAAAATGCGAGGCAAAGATATATGTTAGGATACTGCTTAAATTCGTATCTGAAGTCATTCAGTAAATAGTATATCATTTTGAAAAGAAGGTTTTTTAAAAAAAAGTTTTTCTTGTTTTGTTATGGTTTCCCTACGCTAAGTGCGAGAGCCAAAAATGACGTCACCGGCTCTCGACGAAGCAAGCCAATGATATTGTCCAATTTCCTGCCTTTGGTGTATCAGGGTAGGGTTTGTAAATATGCGACCGGGCAACCGGAAGAAAGACTTCTGTCCGCTGGTTAGGCACCACAGCAGGATTGCTATATTGGCCTTTTCAAGGCCAAATTATTGAAATTTGGCCTTTTTTCAAAACCCTTGTTCTTAGGAATTTTCATTTGACCTTAAATTCTTTTTTGGCTTTATTTTCGCTAATGACTTTTAGAACAATTTTTAATTATGTATTCTATTGTTTTTTAATAAATTTTTGATATCACACATTTCAACTGATATGGACGAGTTTTCTGTTTTGTTTACTTACATTAAAAACCTTGACTTTATTTGTATTACTTTGGACTTCCGCTTTGAAAATCCCATTGACTTAGCATTATATCAGAATTATGTAGTTAAGGCATTTTAATTCAGAAAACAAAACAGAAAACTAATCCATACGGACTAGATTTCTGCTTTGTTTACTTACATTAAAAACCTTCGCTTTATCTGCTTGTATGTTGGACTTTCGCTTTGTAGATTTCATTGGCTTAGCATTACACCTTAATTACATAGTACGGGCATTTAAATGTAAACAAACAAAGCAGAAAACTCGTCCTGAATAGAATAAGTATGTTTTAAATTTCTTTCACTTAAATTAGTTTAATAACAGAGCATCGAACATATGCCTATCAAGTGGGATTCGTTTTCAAGAAGGATAGCCTTTTTTCTAATAGAAAATGACGTTTTCGAACTATTTGTCAAATTTGGCCTTATTTTTAAGAAGGTTTGGACTTATTTTGATCTGGCAACCCTGCACCACAGTCATAACCAGGGTTGTCATATTGGCATTTTCGAGGCCAAATTATGGAAATTTTGGCTTTATTTTTGGTAATGACTTTTAAAGCAATTTTTAATAACTTATTTACTTAAATTAATTAATTGTAATTGATTATTAAATATTTTTAATAAATTTTTTGATATTACACTTTTCAAATTACAGTCGAACCCCGCTAATCCGAAATTCCGGTTAATCCGAACCGATTTTATTTTCGAAAATTATATGTAATTGAAAAGATTTAAATATACATACTAAAACAAAAAAGGACTTTTTCAGCATCTATAATTAAACTAATGCAATTCGCCGTAAGATACGGTCACTTCATACAGGAGCACATCCATTATTCTAATGAAAAAGAGAGACATGTTCTCTTTCTATTGCTTTTGAATAAAAGAATTCGAGAGATAGTAATACTGAGTACTTATAACTTACATTTTTTTTTAGCACACATCTTTTTCTTTTCTATTTTTATTGGTATTTCGGATAATCCAAATTTTTTGTAATCCGAACAGACACCGGTCCCAGTTTGTTCGGATTAGCGGGGTTCTACTGTATATATAGTGAGCTGTCAAACAAAATAGCTCTTGAATAGAACAAGGATGTTTTAAATTTTTTCACTTAAATTTTAGTTTAATAATTGCACATATGCCTATCAAGTGGGATTCGTTTTCATGAAGGGTAGCCTTTTTTCTTATAACCGATGATGTCTTCATTCAGTTTGTCAATTTTGGCCTTATTTTAAAAGAAGATTTGGCCTTGTTTTGCTATTTTGATCTTGCAATCCTGATCATAACTTGCAAGGAAGGCCTTATGCTAGTACTTCAACATGGCTCGGCTCTGGGCAGCCCTGGTTATATATGTATTGTTACAGTCATGGAAAGTCGCTTCCCAGCAATGCAAGTCTTTTTGTTGGGAAGAGAGTTTTACAAGGTGAAGCATGGAGTGACCTATGGCACGCATGACCTTGGCGACAAATAGATGATTCCCGAAAATGCAACCCTTTTCTCGATATTTCTATTAGGGGCCGAGATCCAGGTTTTTCCTGAAAAATCTATGTGACGTCACGGCCTATCGGGGAGAGTATATAAGACCGCGTTTGGATCACGGAGCGTCTTTGATCGACTGGTTACCTCACTGTAAAGCGTGAACGTCTTCGGAGTTCTATCTGCTGTGTGAGCTAATCAGCTGGTGAGCTGAGCTGTTATTGTCGTGACTAGTTATTTGCTGACTGTTTGTGCTGTTAGATATCAAAGTACTGAACTGTCATTACCTGTGAATTGTTGTCTATTTACATTGGTGATCTGTGCAAGGACTATTGTTTCCTGTACCTGTGCTACGTGTTTTCCTGCATATTTGTAAATAAACCTTCATTCTCCATTATCCTGCGTGTTGGACTGTTTACACCGTACACCCACGGTAAGATTTTGTGCAACAGTATATTATATATCGTAAGCCCAATTCATTATGAGGAGCTTATATTTTTCTTCACTACATTCTTTTCGCCGGGCAGAAAAATGGGAACATAGGTTGTCTTGCGGCATAGAGTTCGCAGGATCAACACTGAATGTCACCAAAGATCCATCATGTGATGAGTGACGCATGCTTGCGTTGGTGAGGTGTGGAGATTCAAAGTGAGAGTGAAAACAGTTGTAAATTGCGAGGTCCGCATTGAATAGCCCTCGCTTGAAAACAAAACATCTTTAAAAAGGGGGAAAGAAAATCAAATGGTGGGAAAATAGTTAATTATGCATATGTTTTACAGTAAATTCTCGACTCTCCGGCATTCAAGTACCCGGAAAGCTCAACTAACCGGAAAAATTAGAAAATGAGTTTTTCTAAAAATTTCACAATAGCGCGCCAAAATTTAACACGCGCGCGCTCGCCGGCGAAGTTCCATTCACGGGGACAATTTATTTCTGGAATACAACGTCCGCTACCCACGGAGGGGCGTAGAAGGGGAAAAAAAGCAATATACAGTACTGTGACGTACACGGATTTGTTTTATGGGAGGGGTTCAAAAGCAAAAGCGAGATCCAAAATAATAGTAATAATAAAAGATCCTCAACTTTCGCCGAAAAACGAGACCTAAAAACGAAATAAACAATCAAAAAAAAGGTAAAGGGACAGAAGCGGTAAAAAAAAGCTCATTGGGGGCGGGTACTCCAGATTGGTAAGTCTCTTTTTCTTCATTTACTCTCCGAATACCGACAGATGTTGATTCCGATTACGTAATATCACGTGCGGGAGAATTGGAGGCGCGCATATTGCGCAATAACCCTTGCGATTTTTCAAAAGATAATTAATTACCTTTGATATTCAATCAGGGATTTGTTTATGATCACTTAAAAGAGTTTTAGTATACTTGCTCAGTAGAATATTTTTCAGTTTCGTCGGCTATTTTTATATGTTTATATATTTTTACAATCTATATATTTACAGTAAAAATTCGGCTACAGATCATACATTTTTTTCCATCATCAAAATGTTAAATTAAAATCTTCATAATATGTTTTGTAAATACAATGTTATGGAAGATACAGAAGTATTCTTGAAAAATATATTTAATTTACATTTCAAAATGACAAAAACAAATTATTTGGCCGAGAAAATCTAAAGAAAAGCTGCAATCTACCCCCCTCCCCAATTTTTCCCGTCACACTCAACTATCCGGACTTTTCAGGTATCCGGAAATCGGCGTTTCCCGAGCATGCCGGTTAGTTAAGCCTTTACTGTAGTTTCAATAGTGTGAGAATATCATTTATATGACGCCATATAAAGTAATAATTGATCATAGTTATGTATAATAATAATAATCTGTTGAAAATTTTAATATTGCTCAAGCAGCTCGTAATACACCCCGCTGGTCGGTATAGAGCAGCACGGTAATGAACGAAACCGATCGAAATTTGAGGAACACCAAGGGATTCGGGCCATCTGAATTGGTTTTATGGGTTTTCACAGTGTCAAACACTGTGAAAAAGCAAAATGTCATTGTAAACCAGCGGGAGTGGTCTCCCCTAAACTTTCTCGTATACTTTCTAAGTGGAGATTCGTCAAAATCTCCAGTTCGAATTTTTTTGACGATTACAATACTTTCTCTTTGTATACTTCGTATACGAGAAAGTAAAACAAAAAACAAACAAACCTGAAATCAAATATCTGTTGCCACGCTTGAAAAAAATATTACTTTGAAGCAGGTGCGATAAAATAGGCAATGCAATGAATACTAAAGCGAAAATTCTGCTTTGGAATTGAATTCCCAAGAAAACAATTTATACTACCTCAACCGTAACAATTGCGAAAGCGCGTGAATAAAAGATTTGCAGAAATAATGAGATCGCTTTGATTTACAACAATAAAAAAAATGTTAACAATTGATGTTTGAAAACATTATTTATTGTTGTAAATAAAATTTACAACAATAACAGATTGCTACCAAAACGCATGCGCACGAGAATCGGATTAAAAGAAATTGAATATGCAATTTGAACGCCTCTTTTTGACGGATTTGGCCCAAACTTTTATACGGACCTACATTCATAACGATAAAACTGTGTACCAAATTTTATCCATTTAGCTAATCAAGTTTTTGAGTTATAAGCATTCACATGACCGCGGACATACAAATAGACAGACTTCCCGTTGACGGATTTTGTCCAAAATTTGATAGAAACCTACAAATTATGTTTAAGGACCACTTACCAAATTTCATCCCCGTAGCTGTAATAGTTTTCGAGTTATCGCGTTCACAGACAGACATACACACAGACACACACACAGACATAATTCCCAAATTGTGTTTTTCGGACTCAGGGAGGTCTAAAACGTGGAGATCCGTCAAAATCTCGAGTTCGAATTTTTTGACGATTACAATACTTTCTCTTTGTATACTTCGTATACGAGAAAGTAAAAAGTAAATGGGCAGAATTTTTTCGGAAATTTCGAAGATGAAACGAAAAACTAATAGAATACCCTTTAGCAATTATTTTTCTGGTATTCGGTTGTAAAGCATCTTTCTGAATAGAACTAGAAAATCACCCGTCATGGTATGACGGGTGCAAAATGCCTCTTCATTCGAGAGATTTCCCGTCCAATTTGACGTGTTTGAATAGATATATATGCGAGAGAAATGTTTACCATTGATTGGAAACAAATAAAACAGACGTATGTTTTATGTATGACAAGAATTTTTTATTTACATATTTCTTTATTCAAAAAACCTCTTGGTAAACAACATTCAGTGTGAAGTATGTTTCGTTGTTTAACAATTTTATTATAATTCAATAACCATGAAATTCTCAGCTTGTCAAACGTAAGTCAAAAGTTAAAATTTCAACGGAATTTTTTTTCTTAATTCTAATTAAAACAAAGCACTTCTCTGCTTGTCAAACGTTGCCAAAAAATATTATCGAATTATATCATCACGATTACAATAAATAATCAGATGCACCGTGGCGTCCAAACTCTATCACGCGCATGATATACCACTGACGTGATTTACTATTTTCTATTAAAAAACGCAAATTAATTTGAAATATATGTTGAATATAATTTAAAATGTCTCGGGAACTATTGATCATAGGTAGACACATTTTATATCAATCAATAGAACATTTTACTTCACTATTTTAGAGCTATTAAATTTGAAATTAGAACGACAATTACTCTTTTCAATTTAAAATGACTGAAATTTAGGTTCTCTAACAATGGCAGAATGCTGTTCAACGTCTCGCAGTGCTATAGCGCGAGTTTTATTGTTGGTGACGTCAGAGCGTTACCGAGAGACAGATCTGGGCTATTATATTAGTAATGATATATTCGGTTTGATATTATTTCGTCATTCAACGTAGAAATTCAGCTATTTCATATGATTTCGTAGAGTTCGTTATTACAAAGTTTTTTCGATGTTATACTATTATAGCATTGTTATTAAATAGCTAATCGTTTCATTGCAAAAATATTTGGACGTGTTGATAAGCGTTGCTTATAAAAAGCGATTAAAAATAGCCAGAAGTTGGAAGGTTAAAATTCGTAGATTACGAGTAACAACCAGCGGGAGTGGCCTCCCCGAAACTTTCTCGCGTACGACCAGTAATATATGTTGGGTAAATACCAAGCGGGTAGGTAAATATTTTCGGGGTATACAATTTGTACAGTGAAACCTCTCTGAGCGGCCACCCCTCCGTTCCGAGAAAAATTGGCCGCTCTGAAGGGTTTCATTACAATTACAAAATAATTGCTATAATACATAATATAAACAAGTCTGATACATATTTCTTCTTTAAAATGAAGTTTGAGACTTATCTAAAGAGAAAATAGTACTTTATTAAATAATTTTTTACATTTTTTGGAAAAAGGATACAATTTGTGACTGTTTTAAGTTTTTACCCTTCTCGGAAAAAAAACATTTTTTCAAGTTCGTTTTTCAGTTTAAAAAGTAAATATCTAACCGATGCGTTTGTTAAATGGGATGGGCGAACCCACCCGGCGGCCGTTCAGAGGGGTTGGGTGGCAGTTGCTAGGGGTTATTTTAACATTAGGTCTATGAGCCGAAAAATCCGTGCCACGAAAAATTGGCCGTTAAGAGGGGTGGCCGTTCGAAGAGGTTTCACTGTATTTACACAAGGCCTGGGTATTTTGAGAAAAAGTTATGAATCTTGATTTACAATGGAAAACAAAATTTATATATTTCCAAAAACTTTGCAAAAAAAGTGCATTTGTCCCGCATTCCGCGCGCAAAAAAATTCTTTATTTTTCAATTTTTATGCGCGCTGAGGGTGCCACAACCAATAAGATTTTATTTAACGTTTTTGAGTAATTATTAAAATGAAATTATAAATGGAAAAAAATATAATTAAGTTAAGATGAAATTATAAATTATATTATGAAATTTTATTATAGATAACACACAAGATTTCACCACACACCTTCACTTCGCCCATCTGGAGAATGTCAATACAAAGTTTCAATTTATGAGGGGTTGCCATAATTTCCGAAAATTGCATTTGCCACTCGCTGCTATTTCCTTCGTAGACTGCGCCAAGGCGAAAGAAAATCATACTGTAAACAAACTGTCGCCATATGCAATTTGAACGTTTTTTTTTAACCGATTGGAACAAAAATTTAACACAAAACTACAATTAAGGTTAGAAGGCAACATACAAAATTTCATTTATCTAAGTAATTGTTTTAAGAAGTTACTGCATTCAAAAGTATTCGATTATACCGACCGACAGACAGTCAACCCGTTGACGGATCTGGTCCAAAATTTGATATAAACCTACATTCCTGATGATAAAACTGTATACGAAATTTTATCCACCTAGCTATTTAAGTTTGTGAGTTATCGCTTTCACATTAACACGGGCATACAGACAGACTTCCCGTGGAGGGATTTTGTCCAAAATTTGGTAGAAACCTACAAACCATATACCAATTTTCATCCCCGTAGCTCTAATAGTTTTCGAGTTATCGTGTTCACAGGCAGACAGACATAATTTCAAAATTGTGTTTTTCGGACTTAGGGAGGTCTAAAGCGTGGAGATTCGTCAAAATATCGAGTTCGAATTTTTTGACGATTACAATACTTCGTATACGAGAAAGTAAAAAGCATTCGAAAAACTTGCTATTTGTTTTGCCGATTTTACATTAAAAAAAAACCGTTTTAAATTTGTAATATTCCTTTTAGTCTACAGATATTATGAATATAGAAAGTAAAAGGTGAATTTTGAATGATTTTATACTAGAAAGAATTTTCTCAGAAATATTTGTAACCGTTATTAACCGTCCACACGCTCTGACAACTTGTCCTCGGTATTCTTGACAGCTATTGTCAGCAATATGATACTGAGCTTTTGAAATGCAGTTGAAAATAAACTCAACCAGCGGGAGTGGCCTCCCCTAAACTTTCTCGTATACTTTTCAAACATTTGTCATTTCCCTTCCCCCTGCGTTGATAAAAAGTTCGAACCAACTGTAACCCAGAATGCAATGACTATCAGAAGGTTTTTCATTGTTGATTATAGTGACAGTAAAATATTGAGGTGAAGAATCATATTCAAAAAGATACGTATGTATTAAAACTTCGCAATATTTATTTTTTTATCAAACTCGAGCAATGCCAGTTCCGCGTGCGGAGAAGAAAACAGGAGAATAGCTTGCGCATGCGAAGAGATTGCTTTCAATACGCAAGTAAAACGAGACACCCTAAATGTTTGCTTCCTTACAAAATCTCGTCGCAGAATTGGTTTTTGGCAAACTGCCAAGTTTCGGAGTATCCCTTCTTTGCACAGGCATTTAAGCATGCGCATGGAATTGAACAAGTATGCTATTATACAGACCGACAGACAGTCAGCCCGTTGGCGGATTTGGCCCAACATTTTATACGGACCTACATTCATGACGATAAAACTGTGTACCAAATTTTATCCATCTGGCTTTTTGAGTTATAGCGTTCGCATGACCTCGAACATACAGACAAACAGACTTCCCTTCGACGGATTTTGTCCAAAATTTGTTAGAAACCTACAAATTATGTTTAAAGACCACATACCAAATTTCATCCCCGTAACTCTAATAGTTTTCGAGTTATCGTGTTCGCAGACAGACAGACATAATTCCCAAATTGTGTTTTTCGGACTCAGGGAGGTCTAAAACGTGGAGATCCGTCAAAATCTCGAGTTCGAGTTTTTTGACGATTACAATACTTTCTCTTTGTATACTTCGTATACGAGAAAGTAAAATGGCCAGTTGATCCTTGAAAAACTGAACGACTTCTTTATATCTTGAATACAACGACCAGAACTTTTCTTATCAAAATTCGTTCGTATTCTGGGGAAAAAAATAATACTCGTTAGATCTTATCTGAGTGAATACCTAATGTTTACTCTGTTTTAGCGGCATTTTCTTGATCGAGTTGAATAAATATTTGGAAACTTTGTTTTTTATAAGATAAAAAGGATTTCATTTTTCTGTTATGGCACTTAAGAATCAGATGATTTTGTGTCACGATAGGGGTTAGAAAAAATGAAATGTTTTTTTGTTTTTTAAAATATTTTTATTGAATCCCAGTTTCAACTTGTATCTGAAAGCACTACTTCATTTATTAACTCAAACTCAGTTGCTTTAACCCTTCATGGCCGGGAGCTATTTTTACTTTCTCGTATACGAAGTATACAAAGAGAAAGTATTGTAATCGTCAAAAAATTCGAACTCGAGATTTTGACGAATCTCCATGTTTTAGACCTCCCTGAGTCCTAAAAACACAATGTGAGAATTATGTCTGCCTGTGAACACGATAACTCGAAAACTATTAGAGCTACGGGGATGAAATTTGGTATCTGATCTTTTCACATATGTAGGTTTCTATCAAATTTTGGACAAAATCCGTCAACAGGAAGTCTGTCTGTGTCCGCGGTCATGTGAACACTATAACTCAAAAAGTTGAATAGCTAGATGGGTAAAATTTGGTACACATTTTTATGATCATGATTGTAGGTCCGTATAAAATTTTGGGCGAAATCCGTCGACTGTCTGTCGGTCTTTATAATCGCATACTTGTATCTCATAAGCCCTTTGGCTTAGATAAATAAAACTTGATATCACGAATGCTAACATTAATTACAGATCTGTGCCCAATTTTCATCCCAATCGGTTAAAAAACAGGTGTTCAAATTGTATATTTAGTTCAAAATGCTCATTACGACTGTGTGTTGGCGAGCGTTTCGCTTATTTTACTCAAGTTAGTATGGTTGGCGTTTGACCTTGGCGGTCTACGAAGGAAATTGTAGCGAGCCGCAATCACGCGCTTCGGAAATTATGGCAACCCGAATCGAAACTTCGTTCTGACAGTCTCCAACTGGAAGGTTTGGTAAAAACTTGCGTTATATCTGTAATAAGATTTTGTACTGAAAAACGTTAAATGAAGTTGTGGTACCTCAGCGCGCGTAAATATTGAGAACATACGCATTTTTTTTTTTTTTTTTTTTTTTTGCAAAACATTAAGTTTTCGGAAATTCATGTTTCATTGTAAATCACCATTCATAATTTTTTTCTCAAAATAACCAGGCCTTGGGTAAACACCCAAGAATATTTACCTACCCACCCCACATTACTGGTCGTGTGCGAGAAAGTTTCGGGGAGGTCACTCCCTCTGGTTTCTTTTTGCAGTGCCCTCCACCGTGTTCTCCCTTCTGCTGACCGTTGGCGATTCAATTCCTCGCCAATGTTGTTGAAGGGTTGCCAGAAAGACGACGGAAAATTAGGTGAAATTCTAAAACGTTTGTAAGGATGAAAATTTAAACTAAACATTGAAACTGGTTTTTTAGATATAAATTCAATATATTTAGTTGATTTATCTATACTTATAAAAGGCAATGTTTGTGTGTGTGTGTGTTTGTCTGCGATGTCCAGACGAATCTATCGCACTTACAGCCATGAAATTTTGCACACAGGTAGTAGTAATGGTGACTGAATGCACCTCTAAGCCGAAATTTTAAATTTTAATCTAGAATTTTTTTTATTTAATGTTTTGTGTTGTTTTGGTTGATTTTTCGCACTAATTTCTCAATAGAATGGTTTCGAATAATTGTACGACAAAAATAGATACACCATCGGAAAGAGCATGCGATTTCCGTTCTAACGAAGTTAGCTTTGAATTTCTAACGTAATTTACTGAATTTTGAGATTTTTTTAAAAAATAGTTTTGTCATCTAAATGTTAGTTTTGTTTTTAAATTTGTTACATCCGACTTTCTAATAACGCTATTATTTTCAATTTTTTTTCAGCTTATAACTATAACGGTTCTGTCGGATTTAAAACAAGAACGGTTAAAATATCTTTTCCCGTTTTTTTTAAATTAATTTCTTTCCGGGCCGTTGAGAGCTATTTTTCTCGATCGAGTTCCTCGCGCGGCACTTCTTTGGAACATTGATGCCAATTTTGATTGGCGGACGCGGTGGATACGTCATGACCTTCACCTGAATGAATTACTTCGATTATTATTTTCGGATTTGATTTATATTTTGCTTGCTGTATAATAATCATTTTCACGTTCCAGTTTAGTAATATTGTTTTGGATTAACGTGCTCTGTACTGTAGTGCGAAAAAAAAATAAACAGGAAAATCAAAAAATGCGTATCTTGTTTTGATTTTGCTTTCAAAAATTTTTCATGTCATTGTGGACTGTTTTTTCTCATTTTGTTAAAGTCCTGATTCCACGGGCAACGCCGTGCGCGTACTGCTAGGAATTTTATAAATGAAATTAATTTTTATCATTTTTGAAAGTATGATATGATCAAAAAACCAATGATGTAACAAGCTGCAATATTTGATAAAGAAAACGCATTTGTATACATTGGTCTGCAAATATATTTGGAAACGAGATAAATTATCATTTCATATTTCTCATTACTATTTTGTAGGTTGAAAAATAAAATTTCATCTCTTTTCATTGAAGACCCTCCTATTATTCATTGCAAAAAAAGAAAAAGAAAAAATGCTTTTGACATAAAGAGAATTGGTATTGCTAAATTACCTCTTACAGAATAGTTATCTAACAAGCTTATAAACATGTAAGGGGCTGCCCGTAAATGATGTCACACTTTTTTTCAATATTTTTGACCCCCTCCCCCCCTGTCACATGTTACGCTATATTACATAAACATATACTTGCAGTTCAGAAACAAAGCACTACGTTATAGATCATATTTCAAATTTTATTTTTAAACTTTAACTATGTGTTTTAATGACATTTGTGAGCAGGGGGAGGTTTTAATCTAATGGTGAAGAATTTCTGCTGCTACCATATTCTCAGAACCTACCCTGCTCACAAATGTCATTAAAACACATAGTTAAAGTTTAAAAATAAAATTTGAAATATGATCTATAACGTAGT
>BGPR01046839.1:0-11945 GCA_013235015.1 Araneus ventricosus
TCATTATTTTAAATTGCATTAACCCTTTCTGGAATGAGAGCCATGCAAAACACAGGTAGCTATTATTATATGTTCGCAATATATTCAATCTCCCTTAATTCATACATCTTTAAATTTATTAATAAAGAATTGCGACTAATAAGTTTAATAATGCTTTATCTATCATATGAAGAAGATTAGAATTAACATTGTGCAATTGAGAATATATTGTTGCGGAAACTCTTTGATTCAGAAACATTAATTAAAATTGCAACTTTGGTAATTTGTCTGTGACAAATGAAAATTAATACTTCCTTGACATTTTGTGAACTATTATGTATTTTTTCAAAAAAAAATACATTATTTGTCTTATAAATGATATTTTCCTGAAATTTATTATAATCACTCAATAATGAGTATATTAATTTCCAATTTTTCCGGTTTGTGTATTTCCGCTCAAATGGAAGGAGATCTGACAGAAAGTTCTAGAATCTGCCACTGGAACAAAACTGGTGAGATTAATCTGCAAATGCCGAAGGTTCATGGGCAAACATCGATCAAGATTTTATCGGAGATTAAAACGAATAGACATCTTAATTTAAAACTAAAACCATAAAATTAAATAATCAATCTAAAATTACAAATTTAGAATAATTTTCCTTGAAATATATATACATTATCAAACATCATATCCAAAGGAAAAAACTTTCTAGCTTTAGACGTAAACGATCTTATTCTCAGAAATCCATTATTCTATCGTGATCAGGATAATAAATCTTCAAAACTATATTTTTCATATTATAATGAGAAAACACGTGAAGGCATTTATGCTTTGTTTGAAAATCGTTTATTCAGGAAAAAAATCTTGCTATAAACGTAGCAGGGAACGTTTTTGAATATGCTTTGTATTTTAGTACTAAAATCACTATACATGCATAATGATTCTTTTTTGGCATTTTAATGTAAATTCATAGCTTTCGCCGCTATTTAAAGAAAAATTAATGAAACATTTTACTTCTAATTGATAATTCCAAGATCTATTCAAATTTTTCTGTGAATTATAAAACATTATACAGTGTTTCTCTCTCATCATTTTTTTGGGGTGCACATACGTTTCGGCAGGACAGCCATCGAGGTTTATATGAAAATAAAGGCTAAAAATAAATATATCCATTTTTTAAATCACTGCAAATTAATGCAAAATGATAAATTTTCTAGAAACAGTGTAAAGAATGGTGAGCACCACAATTCTAGAGTTAATGGTGGTCTTTCTGCCTACCACTGAAATTGAGGTCGTTCTTACCATATTTTGCTTTGATTGAAAGTAGAAAGAACTCCATTTATCCTATTCCACGAAAACCTGATATTCAAGTATCAAAATCATCTCTGTAGCATATAGGAACAACAGAATTAACAGAGACCAATCATCTCTAATCATCTTCCGTTATATACACCACACGAACATATAGTTATTGTTGCCTGGTGCGGCTTTTAATTTTGTTCGGGATAAGGTTTCAGTGCTTAATGTCTAGCTCCATAGTATTACTTGTTATTTTATCACAACTGAGGTTTCCAGGTTGTAAAATGTGACTGTATCTTCTAGATCCTCCCTGATTTGTTGGAAAATGTTCTCAATTTTTGAAAATCTTAAAATGAAAACTGAAAACCTGCTTTCATAATGCAGCCTATTATTGTTCAGTTCATCCAGTACGCGCCCCTTCAAATACGCTCTGAACCAAAACTCCACCCTCGTGCACGCCACTGGAAGAACTCATTGTCATGATAATCTGCAAAATCGCCGTCTAATATTCTGAATAGATGAAAACAGATTTTTTCTTATTCTTCAACATCAAACTTCACCGGAAACAGCGCAAGGAGAAACAAATGTTTGCACACTTGAACACAAAGTTATTTCAAGTAAACAGATGTAACTAAAATTTTACCTTATGGAATGAAGAAACAGTTCTTCACCAAATCAGCAAATTTAAGAAAATGAGATGGCCATATCAGGAATAGTGGATTCTGAATGTGACTGTTTTACGCCGATATGTTACTCACTGATAAAATAATTAAAACTATGGATTGACTTTGTGAGGTACTTATCATGAAATGGTGCATTCATGATATACGTTATAAATGCTCACAAAATCTATAACATAAAAGCCGTGAGAAAGAGCCTCTGTAACTCAGTCAGGAATAATGGCGGCTGCGTGCGCAAGGCAATTCAAGGCCAGACACTAGTTGGTTGATTTCACCTGCATAATGCCTCTTTCCTCGGGTCAAGTAAAATATTAAAGGGATTTGCAGAAATTCAGGGAGGATTTCTTATTCAATACTCTAATATCATTTAACTGTTTTAAAGAAGAGTAATTCCTTATGTTTGAAAGAAAGCTGCAACGTTCCAAACATTTGAACCTCTCTATTCAATAAATTACATCATATTTCTTTGTATGGTATAGATTGAATATTTAGAATTTGTTATCTTAAATGTTATAAAGATTTGGCAGTACTTTTTCCCGTTGGCAAACAAATGTCGCCAATTGTGAACCAAACATGAAAACCCAGAATCTTCAGGCGCAAGTATCTGCCAAAATTTATTTAAAATTCTGCATTAGCAGCGATTTTCTCTAGCTACTTTCAACTAAAATGTCGTAATTGTGAACCAAAATAAACAAAATCGCCCGAGCACAAATCATAAAAAATTTGACGAATTTCTACATTATTTGGCGAATACTACGCTTACGCACTTCGGCAACGGAAAAAATTCTCCAGGTTGCCGATTAGATTTTAGTTAGTGTGGTAAAAAATAATGAATGGGAGATCCAATTCTTATTTTCAATAGCTGTATTATAAAACTCTGTAATCTATGGGGTCTTCTTCTTTGGTAATATGGCGGTGATCCAAGTCTGGTGTTGTTAAAGCCCGGAATGTGGAAACAACTGCAAATCGTCTGGTGATAAACAATCTGCCAACTAATAACGGTGTTAGGAACATAGATTTTCATACTAGTTATACAGCATGAACAACGTTTTTTAACTGAGTTGCATTGTAGCTAAATCTCTAAGTAATGCAGATTAGTCTTGCTTGTATGTTTGTTGTTCTGAATTGCAACATCACAGTACTGTTAAACGTGACTAGGTTTTTTTGCGGCGAAAAATGCAGTTATTGACATACCTTGACATGAAATAAAACTTTTCCGGCAAGCAGGAGTTGCTGCACAGGAAGTATTAAAGCAAGATGCGTTCACCAGAAAAGACTAGACCTAGCCTCCTACTAGAACAGGAAAAACATCTGATGATTGTTGTCCCTTCATGGACGGCAGTTCCAGATGTATCCCAAAGATTATGAAAGAACTGTTGTATAATGATTATAGCTTACTCTGGCTAGAAATCCCATTGAAAACAGGACTACAGTGCATCATCCCCAACCTTTCACAGCAGAACTGTGTTTCCCAAACTAATTAATAATATAACTAGATCAATACTCTCGGTAACAGCTCTGGCGTCATAATATAATAAAACTCGCGCCCTCAACGCTGCGAGACGTTAAAACAACGATATTCATTTGATGAAGAACTCCTAAATTCGAATAGTACAAATTTAAAATAATTGTCGTTTCTAATTTCAAATTTAACAGCCATAAAATAGTAAAGGCAAAATTTTCTATCGTTGTTACATGTAAAGACAGTCTCATACTCAGTCAATAGTTCCCGAAAGAGGTACAAATTATATTAATCATATATTACAAAATTCAATTTCCAATTTTTAATAAATAAAATTAAACCGGGGTTGTATCATGCACAGCGTGATCATGGTTTTGGACGCCACAGTGCATCGGATTATTTATTCAATCGTGATGTCATAATTTAAATAATATTACAATAACATTGACAAGCAAAATAGTTTCACATTTTCAATTCAAATTTCAAAATTCGCTTTGAAGTACAACTTCAACTGCTCTTAATAAACTGAAAATTATATGGTTGATGAATTATAATAAGAGATATTAAAACAACTTAAAATACTTCACCACGGAAGATATTACATTTATCAAGAGATATTTTGAATAAGGAAATAGCAAATAAATATTCTATAATAAAACATATAACTATTTTTATTTGTTTCGAATCAATGATAAAGCATTTCTCCTCCGCATATCATATATATATATATATATATATATATATATATATATATCGATTTAAACACGTCAAATTTTACGGGAAATTTCTCGGATGAAGACGCAATTTGCACCCGTCAAACCATGACAGGTGATTTTCTAGTATTTAAGAAAGAACATAGATTTATTCTGATAAGCGTTAATGAAGAGGTTTGTTTTTTATGCAGATTATAGTTACATTCGTTGTTTGTATTTTTTCCGTGCAGTTTTTTCTAATAGGCTGAAAATATTTATGGATGTCTCTTCTCAGTTATGGACCGGGGTGGCCTAGTAGTATGGTCTCATTTTCGCGGCCGGATTGTTCGAAATTCGATACCCGATTGCACTCAAGAACCGTCCTGTATGTTTATATCGTGCATGTTAAATCTGATGTCGTGGGTCAAATGTCCAGCCTAGGTGTCGTCCTCTTCATCTGACCTTGGTTCAAAAGTACAAGGTCCGTCCAAAAAGAGCTCTCATATTGATTCAAAATAATGTGATGTGATGTTTGTGATGTGATGTAAATGTGATGATGATGTAAATGTGATGTTTGATGTTAATAAAACTAAGCTGAGCTATTTTTTCAGTTGTTACTTCATGTAGAAAATGTTATGAATTTTATGCTCTAAATTTACAGAAAATAAAATTTGAATATTTCAAAAGGAACTTTCTTTTAATTATAGGTGTGATTGGTCCTATTTTTGTTACGGAAATTTAGTTGCACCTCCTTAAATATAAAAGTATTGCTATCGAATATAACAGCATAGCAGAAAGGTAATTAACCTATATTTAGTGTCCATATCTGTAGCCACAATTAATAAAGGCTGATAAATTAAGCCCTTCAAGTTTTTAACGATATAGTGTATATTGACAATAACATATATTTAACTAAAATGCTAAAAATATCAAATAAACATTAAAAAAATACGGCGATTTAATGTGTTATGCTTCCTATAGGCCAAAATTTTAATGACGTTATTTCAGATAAACAAGGCCTCTAAAACTTGGAGTCTTTGCTGTTTTTAAGACAGAAAATTATACAGAGTCAGCACCTCAAAGTTCACAACTTCTGCAAGAACTGAAATATTCTTCAGGTTTTTCAAGCTAATCGACCGCTCTAAATTGATTCATCTATACTTATAAAAGGCAATGTTTGTGTGTGTGTGCGATGTCCAGACGAATGCATCGCACTTACAAGCTAGAAATTTGGCACACAGGTAGTCTTAATGGTGACTCAATGCACCTGGAAGCCGAAATTTTAAAATTTAATCTAGAAAATTTTTTATTTAGTGTTTTGTGTTGTTTTGGGTGATTTTTCGCACTAATTTCTCAATAGCATGGTTTCGGATAACTGTACGACAAAAATAGACACACCATCGGAAAGAGCATGTGATTTCCGTTCTAATGAAGTTAGTTTTGAATTTCTAACGTAATTTACTGAATTTTGAGATTTTTTTTTTAAAAAATAGTCACTTTTATGGCAATTTTTAATAAAGATTTCTTTAAATTATCGCATCTGACGTTCTAACATCTCTATAATTTTCATTTTTTTCAGCCTACAAATGGAACGTTTATGTCCGATTTAAAACAAGAACTATTAAAATATCTTTTTTCATTTTTTAAAAATTAATTTTTCCCTGATCGGTTCAAACAGTTTTTTCGTAGCGAGATTCAACAGCGAGAGCTTCTCCGCACCATCCCACAATGCATTGTTGCAGCGTGACCTTCTTCGCGGCAGGTGACGTCATTCGCAAAGAAAAATAAGCGGGAATATCAATAATGCGTATTTTTTGTTTTGATTTTGTTTTCAAAACTTTTTCGTGCCATTGTATGCACTTTTTTTCACCCACTTTTTTGAAGTCCTGATTCCACGGGCAACGCCGTGCGCGTACTGCTAGTAAACTTATAAAATGCGATTTAGTCTGCGACTTAGTAGAATGAGTTTCCAATATGCGATTTTTGATTCATTTTCTTACATGTTTTATAGCAAATTCGTTGATTATATCATCATAATTTAGTTTTTAATTTTTTTATTAGTTCGGATTCGATAAATAAGATGGCTTAAGGAAGTAAATCGTTCTTGACTAATGCTAGATCTCAAGTAAATTTTTATTATTTTCAATCTTGAAAAAGACCTTTCTGGAGATGCGACGGTAATTGGAGAGGTCTATATAATTTTCAGAAAAGTAACAGAATCTGGATAAAATTCAAACAAATTATTTTTAACAATTTCGCGATTGACATCTAAGTACATACAAATCAATGCAATTTTTTTTTAAAAAAAATAATCTTGATAGGGTTAGTTAAATAATGTAATATTTGTGATATTGCGTTCCTGGAAGGCAAAACTCGACGGAAAATTTTGATTTCATTACATATATCAATGAAATCAATTTTCATATGGCAAAATCAGTCGGGTTAGAGCGTTGCGGCGATGCTTAGTTTGCGACTGCACCATTGATCTTCATCAGAATATTTTTTAAGTTTGTCGAGTCAACAAACGTAGGTTTCAAAGCAACTCTTAGGAAGTTTAGATTTAGTTCCATTTAGAATTTGTAAATGCATCGAGCGTCATGTCCGAGGAAAAAACAAGCTTGACGTCACAGCAGAGCGTGGAACTATTTTCAGTTAAAAGACATGCTCAGTTACACTGGTTGTCCGACAGCACAGTAACGCGAATAGAATCCACAGCATTGAAATTAGTCCATTTCCAACTATATCATAGCAATTCAAAGGGCACCGATCCAATATTGAGGCTGGTGCCAGTGAATAATTCAATGACATCATTATTAAAATAGATAGTGGACCAGTAATAAACTAGTTCAAAATGACGATTTTTAGCCAATCCCAGTGGCGGCTAGTCCATAAGAGCTGCAGAGCTGCAGTCCCCCTGAAATTATTTTAAAAGATTGCATTTTCATTTTTATTCTAATTGGCTTACTTTCAACTTTGAAAATTCAGTAATCAACAGAAATGGCAAAAAAGTAATAAAAAATGCAAAAAGCAGACGGAAAATCAATCAAGAATCATGAGAGAGACAGACCAGAGCTGCATCAAGTTTTGTCCCTCCTACGGACCCGATATTAACGTAAAGAGCAAAGCGAAGCGGGACAAAAGCAACCCTTTCTCCGCTTGAAATTGCATTCATTTGATCTGCATTTTTTTCAGCTCCTATTTGGCGCGACTTCCTCATTTGGTTCTTTTTCGCTTTTTCTCAGTAGTTCAGTCGTTAAGTCGTTTTTCTAAATCCAATTCTGGAGGACTTGTAATTTTTTGCTTCTTTATGTTTTTTCGAGTGCTGATTACGATTCTGAGGTTTGCCACCAATAATTTTTGTTGGAATTTTAGTTACAGCCAAAAAACATTTTAAAAAATTCTCCAGTTTTTTGCTTATAACTTAAAAACAATCAATTTTTAGAATATCATCATTATAAACCAAAATAGTCAGTACAAAATTTCCTACAACTTAGGTCTATAAAACTTTTGCAGCACTGCTTGTTTCTGAGTTGACGAGCCACCACTGAGTGAATGATTAAAATTTACTGCACCCCCGTGATTACATAACACTAGCCGGCACTGGCCAATCCCCCATCTTGTCAACGAAAACCCCCGAATCCATTGTGCTACCCCACACACACAAATGCGAACTTCTTCATCTCACCAATATTTACTTCAAAAAATGACCTAAACGCTCTAATCTTTTGTTCTCACGGAGCCCCATAAGAATGGTTTTCGGGGCATCTATTTCCCTCCCCCGCTTGCCCCCTGATGCCATTGTCACTGCTATTTTGGATTTCTTTTTGCTTTTCATGTAAGTTCCACAAACTCAGAATCGTTTTCCTTGGGGGACTCCAAAGCTGATGCCCCTTGGCACTTGCCTAGATTGACTATTTTGTAATTCTGGGCCTGGGTTCAACGACTGATACACATGTGTATTCTTTATGAAAATACGTTATTTTAATATTATTTTCAGAACTTAATTAACAATTCATCAACTAATTTAATTAAATTTTGATTCCATACGAATGACGTCACTTGCGAGTGAATTAAGCAAAATTTATCACAAGATTCTATAAAATTCATAATATTGAATCGCGGACGAAGTTTCTGTTTTTTTTTACTATTTTGGGTAATGCAGTACTGACCGATTTTGGTGCAATGCTTAGTCAATGGGAATCTTCAAAACATCAACACTCTGTTTGAAGATGTTAATTAGTGTTTCACAATTAGAGTTTTTTAATATTATCGCTTAAGAATACTTTAAAAATAATGAATTTGATGTTCCCTTTGCTGTTGCTCTCAATACTTATTTAAAATAAGAGCCTCATTTCGTCGAAAGGTTGCCATGATTGTTCGGTATAGCTATTTTTGGCGACATCGAACGCTTCTTTTGAGGTAAAATCTTTAGCCAAATGATTTACCTAATTACCACCGTTACATTTGAAATGTAGCCGTGTTAAGAGTTGTTTTAAACAAATATTATTAAACGAACTCAAAGAGCACATAATTCAATGCTTTGTGTACTAAAAAAAGGACTGATTCGAACTTGACGCTTGATACAGTCTCCAAATGGAGTTGACTACTGCTTATATCGGAGGATTACTGGAAAACGGTCTGTGAATCCGATATTAAGCAAAACTGAAAACTTGTCCATTGAAGAAACTATTGCTCTGTCACATAAATTATCATGCATAAAAAACACTAATTTATTGCAAAGCATTAAATGATTTTATGATGAAATTTTATTAGAATTAAATTAAATCAAACAGTATGGACGAATTTTCTGTTTTCTTTATTTTGGGCAAACTGAACTTCCGTGCCGAGGATCCACTTCCTGTTTCCCTTTGACGAAGCATCACACCGGAATTCGGTCGTGTGAGCGGAAGTACAAAATTACCACACATAAATAAACTTGCAAACCAGAAAACTCTTCCATACTTTACTATTCAATCTTTTTATCTCTAATCTTAACGATAAAAATTTTGAAATGAAATATTATATAATACAATGAAACCACATTGTTTTATTTTCAAATAACTTTGGTTCAACTTTTAAAAAAAAGATTTGAGACCTAGGAATCAATCATTAGTTTTATTCTAGCTCAATACTTTTATATTCATACAGAAATGAGAAAAACATATTCTTTTTAAAAAAAGCAAATAAAACTATCAAAAATTAAAGAATCAAAGTTAAAGAATCTTTTAAAAGGTGAGATAATGATTGATAATAAATCTATAAAGCGTTTGACGCAATTATAAAGAACTTCAAAATTTATGGTCGAGTTTTCTATTTTTTTTTTTTTTTTTGGTACAGAGAGCTTCCGTGCCAAGGATCCACTTCCGGTTTCCATTTGATGAAACATTATACCGAAAGTCGATCCTATGCGCGGAAGTTTGCCATTTCCCGAAATAAATAAAATAGTTTTGGAGATAAAAAAACGCTAAATGCTGTTTTTTTTCTTACGACAAACGACTACCGCTGACACAAAAACATACTTTACTATAAATTAGACACGACTTTTATACCTTGAATGCCGTTCTGGATTATATAGCTTTTGCATCTGGTATATTTATCATTACTGCACCCATAGAAACTGCTGAATACACTGCTTTTGAACTTTTTCTTAGAATCGATTTTAATCATTATAGTAATAAGCACCTTGGTGTTAAGAACATGAGCAATGATATTTAAGTTTGAAAATGCACTTGCCAAATTGTGATGATTTTATCGTTTTGTTGCCATCTTTAATTTTCCTGAAAGACGCCTTTCGCATTTGAGAAGAGATGTGAATTCAGGTGAATACTTTGTAATTCCAATTGTTTAGGATTAAAGTATGTCACAGTAAAGAGAAATGGCTGATCATCTACAAAGCACAAAATTAACTACATTTTGTTTGGAGAAAAGTGAATAACATAATGAAATAGAAAATGCTAATTTTCTTAGTATCGCTTGAAAGTCTCCTTAGAGAATAAAAAATCTGGATGAAATCTAGAAATTGGCAATAACAATCTCCATTTACACCGCCAATTCCTTCCGGAGCGTTAATAACCGACCGCTATAATTCATGCTGATGCTGAATGCACAAAGGTAATGAAAGTACATTTGAATTGATTTTAATTTGTCACCATTTTAAGAGGTGTAGCAAATTTTCTATTTCAATCAAAATCTGAATATCAACTGTTGCCCGACTTTAGTACTGCAGGTGTATTGTATTTTGTAATAGAACGCTGATTAGATATAGATGTGGATTTCGCTTGCCGGTTAACTGGCGTTGGTATTTGTTTCGCCTCTTCTTCACACATATCAGGAGGCCGCCCATTGTTCTTTATGCGCTTGGGAACCCACTCTGTTATTGTGCGTAAGATGAAAACTGTCCAGATCGCCACTGGTCGCCTTCCTCTCCATGGATGACATTACTGGGGATTTATGCACCATTCGGCTATCGGAACAATGCACTTAACTGAGTTTTTAAGGATCAGTTACCCTAGTAGTGGAAAGTTGGTAAGTAATATTATACTAAGATTTTGAACTTGAGGTTGTTTGCATTTTATTTCAATATCATCTAGACCATAGTGTTTGAGAGTAATCCAAATTAAGAACAGAAGCTGCTTTTCTTTCTTGAATACGTTGTCACAAACACTGGAAGAGTACTCATAGTTCGGGTTTTAATATCCCAAGACCAGAGCTTTTGATTTTACACCGCAAAGGGGTGTTTGAAGTGATGAGGATGAGAGATTTGAGAATTTTAGTTAGATCACGCTAAGCATAATAAAACCTCTCCTTCCATTCTTCACTTTCCTTTATTTGAGGGAGAGATATCTCTGATCGAGTAGCAGACATTAATTATTTCTGGAATTTGAGAACATACTATTGGACGAGTTTTCTGCTTGGTTATTTACTTTGGAAGTTGGACTTCGTCATAACACCACCCGGCTGTAGCTTTTACACTTCTGGAGGTTATTTGCCGTTTAAATTTTTAAACTATACATGTATTTAAATAATTGCCATGCTAGAATTTTAAAATAAAATGATTTAGTGAATTACACCCGAATTTTGAGCTTTTAGAATTCAACCGCAAGAGATTTAGTGCTGAAGGGATTAAGCACAAACTCAAAGAAATTGGTATAATTCAACGTTTTAGCAGGAAGAAAATAACTGATTCGATAAAGCATAAGCCAGATACAGAATCTCACGATTTGAAGGACGCTTCACGGAAGCCAACCGGAAACGGTCTGCAGCTAAGAAAAACTCATCCATAAACAATAAAACTATATTTTTCAAAATTGATGGCGTTTACATGGAAAAAATAAAAGAGTAAAATGAAGAATTTAGAACCTCGCCATGCAAGGTGTTCGAACATACCATATATTAGCACGTAAAATATTTTACGACATTCCTTATTATGGTATTTTGCCAATAATATTCTGAACGGCACAGCATCGGAAGGATATCAGGTATGAATATTTGGTAGT
This sequence comes from Araneus ventricosus, assembly GCA_013235015.1. NCBI lineage: Eukaryota > Metazoa > Arthropoda > Arachnida > Araneae > Araneidae > Araneus > Araneus ventricosus. Next base: position 11,610 of record BGPR01046839.1, read on the forward strand.
GACATTCAGTACTTCAAGAGGTAATGAATTATTTTATTGGGCAGCTTATTTATGCGCCTCACCAATTCCATAAGTATTGAATCTCTGTTTATTTTTACTTTCACCAATCATACACCAAAGAATGTTGTATCAATGCTCATAAATACTAAAATCCTGATACTGAATTACTTTCTGCATTTAACTGCTTGAAATTAATAGATATTTACATGTAAATACTCATCCGAAAATGATCATCGAAAAATCGTTACTCAACTTAAAATCCAAAGGTTTTTATTTGATGTTAAATTTTAGCGATGGAATTTAATCCGTCAAGTATTAATATTCATAAGGAAGAAT
>BGPR01046840.1:0-11944 GCA_013235015.1 Araneus ventricosus
TGCGTGCTTTCAGAATTTTTCGAAGGGCTAATTCCCTTATGTGATCTCTGTCGTCAGCTAGCATTGATATCAGGACATTTTCTGGATGGCCAAAAAATCAGTTTCTTTTAATAACAGGGTCTATGACATCCTTCAAATCATTTGAGAAATAACGCGATAGAACGATTGATTGATGCAATTGCTGTGACTCATAAATTATGGTTTCGTTTTGATCTTGAACCACATAGACGCATAGACTTTTGTAATGAATGTCATTAATGTCAGTAAAGCCTCGGATGAATTTTCGTGAGCTACATTCAACCTGAGAATTCAGTTCGCGATTCTAAGCCACCATGAGTGGCAAACTTTTCCAGGATTTATCTTCGACAGACTTTCTCTGCAAAGTTAGCAGTTTATGACTTCACAAATATCCATTAAGTACAGTTAATCAGTGCTTAAGTCTTTTTTGTTAGTCACTTCACATAGCGTGTATTTTATTGGCGCGGATGAAACTACAGATAGCTTCTCGCATCCGCCCAACGATTTCGCCAGTCAGGCTTCTGGGCCCAGTTGTGGTTCTATACACGTGCGCGAAAAGATGACGTAGTGGAAGCTCGTTGGCATGTAACTGGCGCACAAACCATTGTAGTGAACGATTCAGGATCAGTTCCATGTTACGTATAATACCTCCTTTGACACCTGTGTTGACAGATGTTCCGTCGCAACCAACTTTGTTACATCTATGTCATTGTCAACGCATGACAAAAAAACTATATATGTTATTTCCAATAATTTGCGCTCTCCCGAAATTTACAGACACGTGGCCGATGTACTCAGAACCAGGTTCTTTTACTAAGCTTGTGTGTTCTTCTATTATGACTTTTCTTCTGTTGTCTTCCATTGATAGAGTCCTGTCTTTTCGCCCATCGAAGTATAAACCAAACTGGTCATGGTCATAATCTTTTATGACCTAAGACAATAGAGTGGTTTTTCCCTTTGTTCTCCCACGCCGAATTTTATTTCTGTCAACAACGTTCAAAACATTGCTTTCTGAGATAATGCCCACATCTTGAAAAAAAGTTGACACGATGGCAGCGCCTGCTCGGTCGGAAATACCAAATCGGTCCAGTGATCTAACTGCAGCTAAAACTTTTGTCACTACAGGTAGTCCTGTGTCCACCCAACTGGCACAGTTGCTGTCATGGCATCAGGCACGGGGACACGGGGCGGCGTTCTGTCACTACAGGTGTGACTGTGGGGAAGATTCCACGAAGTACCACTTCCGACTTATGGAGGCGTGGGAGGATAAAGCAGGAGACAGAAAAAAGATGGGATTGCCTACTGATCTAGTTGTTTAGCCGGACTGATTTGACGGTGTGGGGAGGGGGAGCTGAGTCATAAAATGTTGCAATGTACATTATACTACTCAATACTCATTAATCATCACTTTTGGTTATTTATGTTGCAAAAAAACAATTATTTCGAATATAAAATCGTATAATCAATCATCAAAATTAAGTATTTTTCCAATTTTTTTTTGAAAATTCAACCCCCTTGCGGTAGTATTAAATTTAGAATTTTAATTGTTTTATTATTTTCTCTTAATCTCCATACCATAGAACATCTTTTCCGCATAAGTAGGTTTTGATTATTAATAATATTTTTTTAAATCGTATAATCAAAATTCAGTATTTTTCCATTTTTTTTTTTTTTTGAAATTCAACCCCCTTGCGGCATTATTAAATTTTGAATTACAATTTTTTTATTATTTTTCTCTTAATCTCCATATCATAGAACATCTTTTTCGCATAGGTAGGTTTTAATTAATAATATTTTTTTTTAAAAAAATCGTATAATCAAAATTAGGTATTTTTCCATTTTTTTCAAAAATTCAACCCCCTTGCGGCGGTTTTTAACCTAAAATTTAATTTTTATTTTATTTTTCCATTTATCTATATACCATAGAACATCTTTTCTGTATATGTAGGATTTAAAATTCTGAAAAAAATTTTTTCGATCCACCCTAATGCGTAGTCCCAAGAAATACACGTATCCAGCTTGAGTACTATTCAGAACCAAAAATCTTTCAAATTGTCGATAATCCATCAGATATCCTTGACATAATGCATACCAGATCATTTGCATGAACGATGCCAATATTTATACAACACTAACATTTAGAAGAAAAATAACGTTTCTGTAGTAGATGATTATTTTCACACAAAAGGCACAAGATTTCTCAGAAATCCAGGTATTTATTCTCATCTACAATATCTCAACCTTCAATTTTTACTACGAAAAGCTCAAAATAGAGGGACGAGTGGAGTAAAACCAGGCAGCCTTGATTCTGACGATTTATTTATCCTATCTAGCAGACAGAGAATTACACTCTACTAATCAAGAAAAAGGAACAGTCATAGTGGCGTCTTGTAGCTGTTGAATTCACTGCATCTGTGAAGGTTTATTTGTTTTAACCCTTTCTAAGGCCGTGGGAATGTACTTCCCACCAAATTCATCAAATTTTAAATGCATTTTTTAAGGTTGGCGTAAGTTCTCGCCAAATTTTTCGATGAAACAAAAACCTGGATGTTAAAATTTCTTATCTCAAACCATAACTTGGTAATCAAGTATTAATTAATAAAATTAATTAACAAAAAATGTCATCCAATAAGCTAAATGATTTTTTTTGTTAAATTTATCTCAATACCTAAGTTATTTTATTATACCACTACCAGTACCCTCACGGCGTTGCCCGTGGAATCAGGACTTCAACAAAATGAAAAAAAAACCTGCCCACAATGAAAAAAGTTTTGAAAACAAAATCAAAACAAGAGATACACATTATTGAATTTCCCGCTTATTTTTTTCGCGATAGTGACATTTTAGCTGTAGAAAAACAGTACAAAGCACGTTAACCCAAAACAATATCAAAAAATTGCAACATGAAAATTATTATTATACAGCAAGCAAAATAGGCGAGACAAATAAGCACGTTACGATACTGCCAAAAATAATAATCGAAGTCGTTCAATTGAAGGTTATGACGTCACCTGCGCTCTGCACCGTCAGCCAATAAAATTGGCAGCAGCGTTCCGGAGAAAGTGTCGCGGGAGAAAGCTCGCTAGAGAAAAATATTTTTCAACTGTCCAGGAAAAAATTAATTTGAAAAAAAGGGAAAAGATATTTTAACCGTTCTTGTTTTAAATCCGACAGAACCGTTCCAGCGCAAAAATAAAATTTTGATGGCAAAACTGACTATTTTCTAAAAATTTCTCAAAATTCAGTAAATTACGTTTGAAGCTCAAAACAAATTTCATTAGAAAGAAAACTGCATGTTCTATCCGATGGTGTATCAATTTTTTTCGAACTAAAATCAGAAACGATACTGTGGACAAAAATGTTTCAAAAATCACCCCAAAAAGCATAAAACATTAAATAAATTAATAAATTTACGACTACCTGTGTGCCAAATTTCATGTCTGTGAGTGCGATAGATTCGTCTGGACATCGGGCACACGCACACACACACAGCATCTGGAAATTGAAATTTTGAATTCAGGAGTCTCTATTGGCATTTATGATAAAAGAAGGGAATTTAACTTTAAAGCTGTAAAACTTTGTGATTTTTAGACTAACCTTCACTTTAGAATTATAAGAAATACCATTTTTTTCTCAAATTAATAGAATAAAAAACATTTGCAATAACCACTCAACTTTTGTTAAAGCTCTAAATAATTTAAAAATATTATAAAAGATAACGGCTACCCAAATAATTTCTTTAATATTTACAGCTTATTTAAAAAAGTTTGATCAGTTTTTTTCCTTCTGGATATTGGTTCGAATTTTTTCCTAATAGGTGGAGTAGATGGAGCTAGGTGTGCTAGCCTCCAATACATTTTTTTACACCTTTGCTCTCGTATTATTGGTTCGAATTTTTCTTCATAGATGGAGCTAGGTGTGCTAGCATCTAATATTTTTTAACCTTTGTTTCTCGTGTTTAGTCGGCGTTCTATTCCTGCATCTAACTCGGCTGAGGATGAATTATTTTTTACATTCTCAAGTTTTCTACTGGATATGTTTTTAAAGGTTTTTATTATGCTTGTTTTTTTCCTTCCTTTTATTCTTCTCAAAGGCATTATTTCTTATACTTCAATTGGGCAGATTCAGAGCCACAGAGGGTATATTTTTTGACTTTGTAAGTCTTGCCTTCGACAGAAAATTTGTCCAAATTAGAACTCCTATGGTGGGTGGCTCTTTGATAAAGTCCGCCATTGGAGTTCTCCTCCAATTTTTCCATTTTGATTGTTTTTTCTTTTGTTTTTTAGTTTTTTCTTTTATGTATTTTGGCTATTTTATTATTGGAGAATTTTTGTTGTTTATTTCTTTAGTGATGGGTTGGTTAGTTGTAGTAAAATATATGATGCAATCACTAGATGCTGCTGCGTTTGGCGCGCAAAAAGGTGTATTGTTATCATCGTTGATTATTGCTTCTGTTTCATATTTTTTCTAGTTTTTTCCTTTTTTAATGTTTAAAAATTTTTAAATTTTCTATTGTTTTTAACATTTTTTTAAATTTTCTATTGTTTATTTTTGTATTTATTAGAATATGCTGCATATGCGCCATTCTGTATAATATAAAGGGTTTAATTAATTTTTAATTCAAGAAAATTTTTTTAATAATCTGTTAAATTTTATTAATTGTAACTGCCTTTTATAAGTATAGACTACTAGACAAAATGGCCTTATAAAGGGTTAAGAAGCCAGCTCTTTAATGTTCGTTTGATTTTAAACTATCCTTAATTAAAAATCATTGCACTTATAAGAACTATATTTAGTTGAGCTTATTATATATTTACTAAGGATTCATACCCTATCAAACAATAAGGATTTACTCCAATAATTAGTCGGTTGTATATGGCGTTTTCGATAATCTCCGCACTCGGGGTAAAACCGGGTACTCCAAGTGGCATTAGATCGGGACAGTCAGAACTAATGATTCCTCCGATTAAGACGATAAAAATACATTAGACGTTTATTGTTTATATTTTAATCATGTATTTTCTAATTTAAATAAAGAAGAAAGATTAATCCAATGTAAAAACTGACTTAGCTGTGCCCACGAAAGCTGCAGTGGCGAGGAGGAAGAAGACAACCGCTTGGCACGTGAATTTTGTAACTAATATTCTTAAATTGTCATCTATACTTATAAAAGGCAATGTTTGCGTGTGTATGTGTGTGTGTGTGCGATGTCCAGAGGAATCTATCGCACTTACAGCACATCCATGAAATTTGGCACACAGGTAGTCGTAATGGTGACTCAATGCACCTCGAAGCCTGAATTTTAAAATTTAATCTAGAAAATTTTTTTATTTAATGTCTTGTGTCATTTTTGGCACGCTTACGGCTGTAGTATCTTTTCTAATGATCGTTGAAAAACAATCAATGCACCATCGGATAGAACAAACAATTTTCGTTCTAATAAAGTTTGTTTTGAATTTCCAACATAATTTACTGAATTTTGAGAAATTTTTAAATATAAGTCACTTTTATGGTAATTTTTGATAAGGATTTCTTCAAATTCTCGCATCTTACGTTCTAACAACTTTTAATTTTCATTTTTTTCAGCTTATAACTGGAACGTTTCTGTCGGATTTAAAACAAGAACGGTTAAAATATCTTATTCTGTGTTTTTTAAATTAAGTTTTCCCTGATCAGTTCAAACAGTTTTTTGCTAGCGAGATTTGACAGCGAGAGTTTCTTCGGACGATCCCAGAATGCATTGTTGCAATTTCATTGGCTAGTGCGTGACCTTCCTCACAAAAGGTGACGTAATATGCTTTCATTCCCAGCATGCATTTCTACAATCCGATTCCTTCCGGTGACGTCATTACATTCGCGTCATTGTCGAGAGGAAAAAGAAGCGGGCAAACTCAATAATATTATACATTTCTGTTTTGATTTCGTTTTCAAAACTTTCATTTATGCAATTGTATGTGGGCTTTTTTTTCATTTTGTTGAAGTCCTGACTCTACGGGCAACGCTGTACGCGTACTGCTATCGGCAGTGTCTTAATATGTTTCTTTGTCTTTTCTCGCATATTTTGCTTGCTATCTAATAATGATTTTCAAGTTTCAATTTTTTTTAATATTGTTTTGGATCAACGTACTCTGTACTGTTTTCCTGCCGTTCAAATGCCCTTATCGCAAAGAAAACAAGCGGGGAAATCAGTAATGTGTAACTTTTGTTTTGATTTTGTTTTCAAAACTTTTTCGTGTCATTGTGGGAATTTTTTTTACCCATTTTGTTGAAGTCCTGATTCTACGGGCAACGTTTTCTAGAATTTGCTTCATTCATTTTAATATTTGTAGATAGATTATGTTTTCTTTTCCTTAGGGAGACATTACTACCTAAAGTAGCCAGCATTGTTTCACATTGTCCTGAAGATATTTTCTTCAAACACAACAGAACCTTTTCCATGGCTTTTAAGATCAAAACATAGTTGTAGAAGATCATTATAATTTCTGAGTATTTTCATTATATTAAGCATTATTTATCTTATATCTAACTTATCTGATTTTACAATTCACTATTACAGAGTTTTTGGATGTATATCTAGATTCAAAGATAATTTTATCTTAAAACGTCTCAATAACCATAGCAGTATCTATAAGATTTTAGAGGAAAGACTATCATTTTGAGAAACAATAGTAAATTATTTCATTAGTGATATAATTTATTATTGTATGGGATATCCATTAGTGGAAATCCCAGAATTAAGGTGCGAAAGCATGCATTGAGAAAAATTTTTTAAGTAAATGTCTATTGAATTCTTTTTTTGTATTATGATTTTTTCCCCTGCGAGAATTTTAAATACACATATTATTTCAGTATCTTTTTTGGCTAATTATTTTGCTATGTTTAATAATTCCCTCTTTTATAGTTTTAACACTCATAATTTTATAACCTGATCTAAAAGTATTTCAAGTTCTCTCAAATATTTCATATAACTTATATTGCAGAGGAATAAGATGCAGAATTTGTTTGTAATGACAAATTTACAAATGTAAAAAACTAGAAATTATTCATATCCTTGCAAATCTCTAATAAAATAAATAAATTATTTGCTAAGTTTTTATTATATTTCTTTCATTATCAAGAAACATGTTGCATGTCATTTTATTGAAGTTATAATAAGAATTAAGAATGTTTATAAATGCACAAAACACAATAATTGAAATAAAAAAATGCATTTTATGAACAATTTCAAGTTTCTTTTCAAGGACAAGAACAAATATATTAAATTAAACTGATTAATTAAACTGATTATATATGTGAAATACATAACTAAACTTCTAATCTTTACACAGCTCACAGTTTGGAATATTTTTAACACATTTCCCTACTTAGTGATTGATAATAAATAATTACATACAATTTTTGTAACAAGATCTAAGCTTTTTAACTGGTCCCAAAGTATAAAATTTTTCAAAAGTGTCTCTGAATGCCTTTATCAGCTTTTCTGACTGTTCTTCTTTATTTGAATTTGTCTCAGTCTCAACATTATGTTCTGAACATAATGTTCAGGCGGTAACATGAGGGGGAAAGGCTTGCGGTAACATGAAATAACTAGGATTTTGAAGGGGCAATTCTATTACTAGAGCTATCAATTTTTGAAATGTCACAAGCATATAATCAATACGGCTAATAAAATTCTGATGAGGGAGCTTCTTGTCCTAGTGCTAAACAAGATATTTTATGTTTTTCTTTTGCGCCAACTGCAGGGAAGTTTTTGTCACAAACATTTATAGTAGTAATACACTGCAAACTGTAGTTGGCAAAATTTTCCTAGCCTTCCAGCAGAACAAGAATAAAATATCAATAAACTTAAAAGATCAACAATTTAAAATATTAACAAAACAAATTTCATTTGCATTGAGTACAGAAAACTGACTGTCATGTGTTCTGCATTAATAGGGTTTGCAGAATCCAATGCCTTTTTCTTCATATTTTCAAGAAAAAATCTTGGACCAGAATTCCTAGAATTACGAAATTCCTGCAGTCTCCCGCTGTAATAGCCTTCTAATGTTGTTGAGCAGAAGATTATTATAGTAATAACATTATATGCCCTTACACATGATAACACCTCATCTTTGAAAATCCTTATGGCAACCTGAGAAAAATTATTTTTTATTGTGTCCTCTGACAGAATCATCTCGAGAAGTAAGACGCTACAATTCTCTTCAGTTATACATTTTCAATAAATATTCATTCCATAGTGGATAAGTTCGAATGCAGCTACCAGTATATCCTATAGCATTTAAGTATGCTTCCTTGGCACAGGCTGGTGACTCGGCATACAATATTGATTGAAAATAAAATAGTTGCCTCCTGCTGTCATTTGGGTTTACACTTTTAGAATCCCCAAACCCCCTCCAAACATCCTTCCCTAGATGGAAAACGCACAGAAAATTTCTACTTTTAGGCCAGGTTTTCTTCAATGTATTTACTTCTGCCTCTGAGTCATCTGTAATTCAAGTGGCTGTAGCCCCTTCATCATGAAGTGCTGTTTTTTAGTATATCCATAATCAAGTCAAAACTTTGTTTGTAAGATTCTTCTTTTGTCCCTGAGTTATGAAAATACCAACATGTACAACTCCTAGAGCCCAAGGTGTTAGCAAGAATGTGACTGAATGGTTTTCTGCATCGACCGAGTTTGTTGAGTCAACAAAAATTATTTCTACAGAGGCTTCCAAGCTGAGAGTCCTCTTCGTTATATTGGAATGATCACAGCAACTGCAAAAGGGTTTTCTTTATATGCAACCATTGCATTGCACTTTGAATAAATTTTCTCTTTCAATTTCTGAAACAAAAAGCATATCTATAGAATGGACTTCGAAATATGAATTTATCTTACATAAAATGTATGCATAATAACATAGTAAAATAAACAACTGTGATAAAAAAAAATTTAAGACAGATGTCTACAAAATCAGCTGCTATTATATGACATTCACTATAATATATGTTTCATTATATAAAAGATTGTGAACCGTATATACCCTGCAGATAATTCTCAATTAATAATGTCAAGCTGCTTTCTTGATCAAGATTTCTCTTCTTTCAACACTCTCTACAGCAGTCCAAATAAAATTTATCCATATGAATTTTGAACAGAAAATAGTTGCTAACCAATCTTAATCAAAATCTATTCATTCCTCACACATAAATCATGCCTAACTTCCCCATTAATAATAAAAATTAAACCTCTACAAAGGGTATGTACTGTATTCTTTATCTGCACATTTTGAATAATTATATTCAAATTTATTTTCTCCTAACTTTATAAACAGGTATGAAACCCTGGAAAACTGATTTAATGAAAAGACATGTATCAGCCTTCAGTGATTAAAATTAAATAATTTAAACTTTTTTCTTACTTAAATTTAAAGATAAGATATTTTAAAAACTTATATATACTTCAAGCAGCCATGCCCATTTTGAGGCCCAAAATGAAGAAACTGGCAATATAAATCGGATTATATCAAAATTAAATTCTTCTGAAAATAAAGAATTGTCTTAGTAAAACATTTACTCAAATATAAAGTAAAAATGAACATAGATTCTTATATTTTCATTACACAAGTCTTATCTAAATAAATTATTTTTAATCAAAATATTTATATTATAATTTATATAGAATATTTTGATTTCTTTGCATTTTTTTAGTCATTTTCGTTAAGTTAATAAATTACATAGGTAATTCTGAAAGAATTAATATTTTGATTATTACATCTTTGAGTTCTGGGAATAATACATAACCACATAACACAATAAAAAAAAATTAACAAAAATAGTTTGTAAAAACAATCTTATAAGCTTACTAAAAGGGTAGTTGTTTTTTTATTATTTAAGTCATTTCCTAAGAAAGAATTATAATAAGTCTAAGTAACAATATTTGTTGACTTTTCTGTCAATTAATTCTAGTTTTCTTGTTCCAAAGCTACTCATACAACCCTAGACAAGTTGGCTGCCGCGGCCATGTTTCACTGTAGCACGAAGATTTCTTAGTTTAAGCTCAATGTTAGGTCTTCTCCATGCTTTTTGTTTTCCATTTGAATTAAAAAAAATTAAATTTACTTTGGTCAACAAAAATTACTGACTCCCAAAACTCTTTTGGTCCTTTTAAATAAGATGTAGCGAATTTCAATCTCCCCTTCTGGTTCACTTTACTAATAAACGTTTTCTTTCTAGCAACTCGAGCATGAAAGTCATGATTCCTCAATATGTTTCTTTCAGTTTCAGGATGAGATATTTTCCCGAAACGTTTTCTATATTCAAGCGTTAATTTAACAACACTTATCTTCGGAATGATAGTGTTTTTTTTAACAAACTACCTCTGCTCACGAGGTGTGAAAATTGCTGGCCGTCCTGTCCGTGCTTTATTTTCTACAGAGGCAGTTTTCCTGTATTTAGAAATTATACTAAATACTGTTGATTTACTTATTTTTAAAATATCATTTACTTTTCGAATAGATTTTCCACTTTTATAGTGATCTACAATGAGTTTTTCATTTAAATTCTAATTTCGGTTTTCTTTTGACCCATGTTTCACGTTACAAAACACTTTCCAATTTTCATTGTTAGGACTGATTAATCAAAGGGTTGCCGTACTTTAAAGCAACTAAGCATTTCATTTCTTTTAATTTATGGCCAAAAGGCTTCAATTTCTCTCACTGTCCGAATACTTTTTTGACATTTGTTTTCACCTTTTGGTAATAAAGGTGTAAAAATTGTATAATTATTTAATTTATTCAGTTCCTTTTTTCTGCAATTATGCCTAATAGTACGTTTTATAAGATACTACAAAAAGTTATTGTTATTCCCAAAAATAACAGAAATAATCGACTTCAATTTTTTTTTCGTTAAAGTGCCCGAATACTTTTTTTCGTGACTGTATATATCTATTAGTAGAGCTAAAGAAGATTCTTTAAAGATAAAAAACTTAAGATTACATTCTAAACAAAACTTTACCAGCAAACAAATCTTTGTTCTATTGGAGATGATTTTCTGCTGTTCCATTTGGTACTTGTGCGAATTGGTATATCTCGAATATTCAAGCGAATTTCCTCAGCCAAGTCCATCTTATTTGTGAGTAAAAAGAAAAAAAAGAAATAGTCATTAGACTAAATAGAATTGCGAAGTACGTTCGTATTGTAGTTCGAAACGCGCGAAGTCCAAGCAATTCAATGACGTCACCGGCTCTCGGCGAAGCGAGCCAATGCTATTGTCTAATTTCCTGCCTTTGGTGTATCAAAGTAGGGTTTGTAAATATGCCTCCCGGCTCTCAAGTCGAGACCTTATCACTAGGCCACCGTGGCTTTGATGGAAGTTTGGATGCCATTTCTCAAACATCGCACTAGAGGCTTCTTGCAAAATTAACCCTTAGAGGCACGGCTATTTACCCATAACAATAAGGCAAGGGACGGCGCACTCAGTACTCCACCTTGTTCTTCAATGATTAACCCCTTAACATACTATGACGTCTCTGACATGTGCATCGGATTACAGAATGGTTGCTATTTAAATACGTATTTAAGTCAACGTAACAATTACTTTTAAATGCAAAAATCACTTGGACACGCTTAAATGTCTCAAATATCCTTTATCGTCTTAAATAGATTGAAATAATAAAAAATACCGCAAATGGGTGGTGGCATCTAATTAGGAGGTTAAATAAAATCGTATGGCAAGGGGTTAAGCTTCTTTACACCCAACTACCTCAGTTTTCCACAGTGAGTACTATAACGTAGGTTCCCAAAGATTTAATTTAAGCATCCTCTTGCTTCCTATGAGATAAAGAATGCGTGCGAATGCGAAAGAGATAAAGAATACCAAGCCCAGTCGTTTCACTCATTTTGCTTATTGCCGGTCTATTTCTCCTTACGTATGGGGTCTATTCTGGTAC
>BGPR01046841.1:0-11944 GCA_013235015.1 Araneus ventricosus
TTCGCGCTTTCCATAACAGACACGGAAATTGTAGATATTACGGAAGTCTCCAAATAATTGTTTTAATGGGGAGATGAGTCACCTGTCCATCCGTGAAGTGTCGCGCCTTCACTTTCAGGAATCTGTGCGCTCGCTCGCTGGCTCGTCTGTAGGGAATGCGCAAGGCATCCGTGACACTCGGCCTCCTCTCTTGGTCGTCCTGCAAAAACAATAACACGTCAGTTGCTGAAAGCACGAGAAATTTCGAAAACGAACTGCTTGCTGAAAGTAAATAATCCATTAAAAAACTATGATAAGTAACGGCATGTGATTGCTGGTGGTTCTTTTATTAGAAAATAATTAGCACTTGGAATAATCTGAAATATTATTTTTCCTGTCGTTATTTAAAATATTTTTTAGAATTCTGTTAAAATAATTTGCAATTCAAAATTAAAAAAATATTGAATTCTAGTATTACGTAGGTGGTTCAAAAAGTAAGGTAAGAAGAGCTCTCACGGGTGCACAAGTTCTCCTTGCGAATTAAATTCCATGTCTAAATAGAATAGACGATTCAAACGCCGCCGGTAGATGGAGCTAGTTGCGCCGTAGTGCTCCGAAATCTCTGTTAGATACATGTTCGGCGATTGAAGTTCGAAGTGTAATAAGCCACGAGAATGGGATTGCCTCTCCAGCATTTAATGTGATATCAGGCGGAAGGTGATTCTTTCCTGCACCGTATCGTTACAGGGGACGAAACGCGGGTGTATCATGTGACACCTGAGACGAAGAAAGCATCAATGTCACGGAGACGCTCCTCATCTCCCTCCTCATAAGAAATTCAAAACAGTGCCATCCGCGAAGAAAGTTACGGCCACAGTCTTTTGAGACTACCAGGACTTGTTGCTGGTTGATTTCCGTACGCGTGGAGCGACCGTGGATGCTGCCACGTTGGGCCAGTTACACAAAGCATTTCGCAAGAAACGACAAGGATTGCTCTAGAAATGTGTCCTGCTGTTGCGTGACAACGCCAGATCTCATACAGCCTCGGTTACACGCGATTTGAAATAGCGTTTCTGATGGAATGTTTTGGAACACCCTCTCTATAGCTCGGATCTCGCACCAAGTGATTTTCATCTCTTCGAACCGTTGAAGAAGCACCTGGCAAATCGCCATTTTGGAACCGATGGCCGAAATTCAGGAATAAGTCGTTAAGTGGTCCTTCATCTATGCCGGTTTCAATAGATTGGTTTACCGATGGCACAAATGCTTCAACAACCATGGTGACTATGAGGAAAAGTAATACAGTAGAGTCTCCGTACAACGAAGTCTCCCTACAGCGAATCGGAATGTTAAATAACATTCAAAATATTCTTCATATAACGAAGTGGTTGTCTCCCTATAACGAATTTCAGACCTTTATCTTTTCGATTTTTGTCATTTTTGAAGAAAGTTGCTTATTTCTGGGCAAACAAATCGCTCATACGTGCCTGTTTCTGGAACCACTCGCATTGTTCATTCCAGCGATAACACATAACAATAGAATGCTATGTGAAGGGTAATGCAGTTGTGGGGACCTGGGTATCTACAGAGGGAGCAACATTTCTATGGGTCAAGATTCCAAGAATCGGGGTGGAGTGGGGATGGTAACAGCAAATGGATGTCACAATACGCATTTTATGTTTATCCTTACTAGTACATATTATTCTCTAAATTGGTGAATTGCCTTCAATTTTGAGCATTTTATTTATACAATAAAAATTAGTATAATTTTAACAAATTTATAATAAATATTGCTTCATTTTTAATTGAAAGACATAATTAAATATTTTTGAACTTATCGCGCATACTAAAAGGTTTGTAACATTTACTTAAATAACTACGAAACTCTCTAATCTCCGTATAAGGATATTTTCTCTATAGCGAATTTTTCAACCGGAACCAAGCGATTTCGTTATAGGGAGATTCCACTGTATGTACCAGTGCCTTTCGACCTTTGTCTATATCCTTGATTTCATGAATAAACCTTTTTTCTCAGAGGACTTGTTACCTTACTTTTTGAACCACCTACGTAATAATTATGGTAAATGAATGACGCTGTCTGTTAATATGAACTATGTTTCTTTTCCCAAGAGAAAATCGACGGATTTGTAATTTTTTTATTTCCTGGAGAACTTTTAATTAGGTCTTTTATTTTTCTCCGTTTTCCTCCCTTTTTTAACCAAAATACAAACCAACCATACAGTTATTTCCCTAATTGGGTTGTATTCCTTCTTCAATTATTAGCCTTGGAAAAATATGAAAGGAATTTTGCTGGAAACCATTCATGGGAAATGAACAAAAAGAAACGACGCTCTAACCAGTAAAGAAAGAACAAATTATCATATTTTATATTTCAATGTCTTTTTCAACTCCTACCATTAGTTCACACTCTCCCTATATATATTTATTTATATATCTTGTTCAAATTTTCAATCGTTAATAAAATACTTTTTATTCATCCACTCAAGTTCAAATACATTTTTTAAAACTTTTAGTGGATGACACTTGATGTTAATACAGTTTTTTCAAATATTAATTCATTAATTAAATTTAATTAATTAATTTTAGTTTTATATGTGAGAAAAAAATTCTAAAATAATATTTTTCTTTGTTGACCTAAGCAGGAATTGACTTTTAAATTTTTTTTTATATTACTTGTTAAAATATGCGAAGATATTTCCGAATCGTCATCTAGATTAAGAAACATGTTCCTCAGTGACGTTGTTTTCCTTTTCCATGTAAGAACTGCAATACTTTTTCCATCGGTTTCCTTCCGATAGTTACATAAACTTGGTTCAGCAGTTTTCATGAAGTTTTCTAGATTTCCTGTTTAAATTAAGTCAAAATGCATAAATTATTCATTTGATTACAGAATGGAAAAGGCTTCCAGAAGCATTACAATTCTTCTTCTGAATACATATAGCCCTGAAAATAACTTCATCATATCTGATAATAGATATACTAAACAAAAATTAAAATTAAAAAAGACAGAAAAGTATAGATAAGAAACAGCAGATTTAAACAAAAACGATGACAATACATCTTTAAGCGTACAGCCTCAAGTGATTGCATCAACAGAAGTTTAAAACGACACTATTTAAAACACATAAAAATTAATTTAGAAAGTAAAAAATGTTCAGAGAGGAAGAAATGAATGAGAAATCGAATGGCGAACTTAATCGAAGACCACTCGCCATAAAGATTCAAAATTAGACAAGATTTTTGTCAAGGGTACGATTATAAATCAAAAGCATACCCTTTGTGGCCTAAATCCTGTCCAATATCAATATGAGAAACAAATCGAAATGCAAAATCCTTAATGAATAATCAAAAGATACTAGAGAGTGTGTTAAACCCAACACTCTCTGCCGAAATTTTAGATGTAAACCAGGCGACGCCAAATACACAGGAAGCAACAAAGAATTAGAATCTAGCACCTAGCTCCATCTATGAAGAAAAAATTCTAACTAATTAATCAGAATAAAAAAACTAATATTTAAACAGTTATAACAAATAAAATCAGAAAAAAACCATTAATATATAGTAATTAGAAATATTTTTCATACTCCTTTTAAAAAACTATTAATATTAATGAAAGAATTTGGGAATCCGTTTCTCATATCTGCGTTTCATCATATCTGCATTTATATAGGCAAACATGTTGTAGGCAGGTTAGTACGCATTATATTGTTCTTATAAGAAACTGCTTGAAACGAAAACGCCTACTCATCAGTCACGATAATTCCTATAGACAGTACTGAAATAATACTTTACCTGGGGTGGTAAAAGAGTGCCAGACGGTTCCTGATCATCCCCTGTCTCGGTTTCTCGATTCTTTTTTTCCGGAACATAAAGTAGCTGTAAGGACAAAGCAACAGAAACATAATTATTGTATACAAATTACTTAATTTAAAATAAGAAACCATAACAGATTCTTAGTAACTCTAACTTGAAAGAGTGAAGCGCGTCGCACAGTGGTCCAGTTTCGGTTTGTAGCGCGACAAAAATCGAAATTTCGAGGTCGGCAAATGGGTTTATTTTCTTTGGGGGTAGGTAGAGAACCGTTTGGAACCTTGAGGGTTCAAAACGGTTCTCTACCATAAATTTTTTTGTATGAACATGTAGTCTTCAGAGGTTTTATGGAAGATAAAGTTGAAGAATGTCTTTCGAACACTTGAGTCGCGTTTCAGTGAGCCATCGCTTCGTTTGGTCAAAATCTGCACTTTTCAGTTTAAGAAAAATATCCTAATGTCGATATCATTCAAGAAACTAGCAAGCCATTGAATGAAACCAACACCGATTTAAATTATTGCTGATTACAGTAAAGGTTCTTTTGCAAAGGTTAATACGCGATTTTCTGTCATTGTTTATAATAATAAATAAATTGTATGAATTTAGAAGTAAAAAATTAAATATGTTGCACTTAAAAACAAATTTTTTACTTGTCGCATACAGAACAGAACGCCGTCCCTTACCCCAGTACCCGTGACAAGACCGGTCTCTGAACGGTTTGATGGGCAAGACAAGGGAATTTTATTTAAGAAAAAGAAAAACAAAATAAACAAAAAGAATGAAATATATACACTATGTACAGCACAGGCATTTTCACTTTTACACTATTAGTTCGTAATAGCCTTCTTTTCTTTAGATGTTGAAATACCTTTCTTTTATTTGAAGGGGGAATGTCCGGCAATTGAACTACTTTGTTCAGCTCGCTGGGAAGTTGAAGGCCAGGGAGGCCGGAAAAGATCTCTGTTCTCGCTAATGAATTTGATAATCCCACGAATTTTCTGCCTGGAGACGAGGTTATTGGCGACCCTTTTCAGCCATTCTTGTTCGAAGTTTGGCGCTGGCTTCCTCATATGCCAAGACACTGTATAAATACACTCCGTGGCATAGTGTAACCACAACTGCAGTAATCGCTGTCAGACAGGTGAAAACTTTTGAGGTAGGCAGGGAAAAGGCCATGTTGAGAGAAGAAGATAACATCCTCTCTAATCCAGTTAGTGGGACGGAGACTAACTGAGGGCATGGTGTTATAGATTTTCCTACCTGTATCGCTATTCTTCCATGAGGTTTGCCACTCCTCAAGCATCTTCTTCCGGAGGCGGCCTTTTATGTGCGGTTTAGGAAGCTTAGTATGTGAATAGGGTACTTGTCGCATACACAAGATTTTGATTCGTTTAAAAAGTTCAAAGGGCGAGAAGAGTTGATGGCGACCATATTCTGGCTAACTACGTCCGACATCGGAGGAATTGTGCATATTTATTGGGTAACTGAAGGTCAAACAGTCAACCAACAATATTAAGCAAGTATTCTTACTACTCGGTACGGAGAAAACGACTTGATCTGTCGAGAAACAAATATGCTTCAAGGTCAGGACAATTATCCAACCCTCAATTCAGTGTCTATCAAGATGTCTTTGGCTAAACAAGCAATCCGCATTGTAGAACACCAACCCTATTCACCTGATCTAGTCCCGTGTGATTTCTTTTTATTCCCCGTGGTCAAGTCAGCACTAAAAGGAATTAGATTTGTGTCTGCAGATGCAATGAAAGCAGAAGCGACAGAGGTGATGAGAGGGCTTTCAGGAAATGACCTGAAGCACTCCTTTGGAAGGTCAGAAATTCATATAGAGCGATATAAGGGTCGAGGATGGGGATACATTAAAGATGATAATATCAAAATTGTAAAAAATTAAAAATAAAAAGTTTTAAAGCATCAGTCCGGTACTTTTCTAGCCACATCTCGTAATAATAACAACTAGTCGCCTTTGGCGACCAGCTGTTCTCCCGTAATATTAATAAACTGCAGCTATGCTTCCAACTTGGCGAGATAAATTGAAGAATTGGCGTTTGTAGAAGTTGAGGAAGTCTGCCAAAGTTTTATTTTGCGATATATTTCAAAAACTGGAGGGTGGCAGTTGACCTTGATGACATATCTAGACGTCATAAGCTTTCATATGAAAAAAATATTGCCGAAATCGGTCCAATGGTTGGGGCTGGGGTATTAATCCTCTGGTTTTGCCAATTATTTTAAATGCAGTCGGACCTCTATTTAACGAAGTCGCTAAATCCCGAAGAAAAGTTCGTTATATGGAAAATTCGTTAAATAGAGATTCTCCTATTAAAATATTTTAAACTACACAAAACAGATTTTAAATTCATAAACACTAAATATTATTAAAAAAGTAATTAAGCACACCTTCATTTTGTATATTAATATCAATTTGTTTCATATATCTTACCCATGAAAAAGAAATCTGCAAGGGAAACAAGAATAAAACAAAACATTGTCCGGGAATACACTGTATTTTCCAATTTCAAAAATAATAATTTTATATTAAAATCAATGAATTTTAGCATTTCATCATACGAGGGTTTGTTGATTTCTGCATCAAAATCATTTCCATCTTCATCATCTTCGTCTTCATCGCAATTCATTGCTGTATTCTTTTTATTTTTCACACTGTCCATTTCAAAATTGCCTCATTCACATCTTCATACACACATGCTTTTAAACGTTTTGAACAAGAATTCGATGGATCGTAATTTTGTATCTTATCACGATTTTTTTTTTATGGTTGATAAGCTGTTTGGAGGAATACCAAATTTTAAAGCAATATCCTTTTCTTCACGCCTTTAATCCACCCCATGAAGAATTAAATTTTTTTCTTTGATGCTCAAGCACTTTCGCTTTGACATTTTCCAGCTTCAAGGTCATTGATCACCATAAAATGTGTTAAAAGAAAGAATAAGTTTGAAATATTCAGAAATATTTTGAGAAATAGGGAGAAAAAAATATTGGATTACAAGAAAAAGTTCGTTAAATAGAGAATGCACTTCGCTATTTGGAGGTTATTTTACGAAGAAATTCGCAAAATGTTCTTGGTTCCAAGGAAAAGTTCGCAAAATAGAGAAATTCGTAAAATAGAGGTTCGTTAAATAGAGGTCCGACTGTATATAGATAATGTGTTACAATAGTCCTTTCACACTGCGCTAGTATCATTCCAGTTATAAAGTGCACTTAGCACAAACAGATGCTTTATAAGAAGGTTTTAAAAGATTTTTCTGTCTATTCCTCTAATATAGTTTAAAGAAGAACACCGAGTGAAAAAAAGACAGTTGGCTTATTTGCGAAGCAGCTTATACATTCTTGCATCCTATATTCGAAAAGAAACAACTCCGCTGCAAGTTCAAAACTGCTGTGTGTTTTTTACTTAAATTGGACACTCACCAGAAAGTTCTGGAAAGATGAATAAATATTCTAAATCCATCTTTTCTTTATTTTCTACCGTCACTTATTTCAGATGCAAGGGGGAATTGAATTTTCCGTTTTTCTCTCCTTTTCAACCTACCCCCCAGCCCCCCATTTTCCCGCCAATCCTTCTTCTGAGCTGAAAAAAATCAACCACCGGCACGAGCGAAAAAAGCGCATTTCCCATTCGTATTACATATCCCAATCCCTTTTCAATTCAATCGTAAATGAGATTTTATCAACTGAAATATTTATGAATGGAAAACTGTTATGAATGGGAAATAGAAATGCTTCAAATCCGAGCTTTTTTCCCTCCTCTCCAGCGAGAAGTGAGAAATTATAGCTAAAGAGATTCCGCTTCGTTTCATCCTTTTGACTCTTTAACTAGTGCACGCGAGCAGTCAACTTTTTCACCATTCCTTTTCGACATTTATGCGCACTTATCGAAAGTGACAGTTTTAAAAGAAGCCCTGCTATAAAAGCGAGCAAGCTTTTAAATTATTTCTTCATTTTGTTTAATAGCGTTCCGCTTATAATGTGGTGCGCTCAGATTCTTCGTAAAAATGTTATGCAGATTTCTGGGTCTCTTCTACCACTGTAGTTTAAAGATCATGCAGGGGTGAATATCGATGTCTGGTTCGTGTTTTGAATCTAAATGGCTCGAATGTTTTATTTATTTATTTATTTAAAGAAAAGCACACTACAGAGAAAACTCCATTTACAGAGTGCTGACAAACACAAAAAGAACAAAAGTGACAATGAGTAAATAAAAAATTATATATATATATATAATAATCTCACTTAATTTTATTCCAAATTCTAATATTATATATTTTTAAATCTTAATGTATTCCAAAACCACTTTTCTAAAACTCCAGTTTCGTTCTTTTCCCGCGCTGGAGGTATATTAAATCTCTCATTTTGGCACATTTATTACTAAAAGAATATTTAATCGCTTTCACGTGCCCACAGAAAATCATGACGGCGTCTCTTTGGCACCAGACTTTTTTCCCTGAAACGCCTACGTAACTTATTAAAAATACCCAATATTCCCTTCACTTTGATCACGTGTCCATATGTTATTCCCTTATCCAAGAGAATACAGGGATTTTTCTGTGCACTTTCGCTTGTAACCTAGACAGAGATGGCCGTGTATCCACCACTCTCTTATCGATAATAAAAAGAAATTAGTTAATTACTCGGCCTGTGTTTATTTTCAACGACTACAACCACGGATACGTTATATATATATGCTTTAGAAAGCAAAAAGTAGACCACAGAGAATACATAAAATCATAAAACTTATGCAAACAACGAAAACACATAATCAAGAAACTTTAAGACACACTATGACACCAAAAGCCGTATTTTTTTTTAAATTTAAAGTTCATTTCTAAAAAGCAAGGGTCGAAAAGTCAAAACACGCAAACACCGGGTCTAATAATAAACACACCAGGAGATTAAAAGTTTAAAAACGTAAATACACACTCGAGATTAAAAAAAAATAATGCAACACTTAAGATAAAAATAAATCAAACACGGCGCCAAAAAACTGGTCGAATACGTAAGAACACGGAAAATCAAATAGCATAAAAATCTAAAATGTTGTAGAAAGGCAAAATAAAACATATCGTGTATTTAAAAGATATAAACATTTCGACTTAAAATCACCTAGAGACATATTAAAAATGTCAAGTTCATCAGAGAACGCGTTAAAAATTTTATAAAACCTATATAACGAGAACCTGTTAATATAATTAAATTTTGAATCTAAATTTGGAAAGGGGAACTCTGGTTTCTTAAAAATCTGGCGGGCACAAAGAAATCTATTGAGCTCATATCATTACAATCAATTGAACCATTAATAACTTTGTAAAAGAAAAGAACGCAAGAAACATCTCGTCTGGAGGATAAACTAGTTAGTTTATACTTGGCTATCGATAAAGGATCCGGCTATAGCTTTTTATTCTCGTCTCTCTCCTGAAAACTCTAGAAATCTTGTTCAAGTAAATAATCACTTTTCTTTAAATAAATTTTCAAGTAAATACGATGTTGATATCTATCATAACTTTTCTAAATAATAACTTTAGGAAAAAAAACTCTAAAGGGTTCCCGCGAACTCTTGTTATAAAAAAATAGTGATGGAACACAACAAAATAACCATTATTTGTCATGTATTATAGCGTAGCGATCCATTCATGCTGGCAAATGTACCAGCAGCTAAGCCAAATTTCTGTTTGGAAAGACAAGAACTCCTCAACTTCTAAAACCCGTCTTAAAACAACAATTTAAAAGGAAAAGGAGATAAATTTTTAGTCCATGATTTACATAGAAACATCCTGATTTAGATGTGAACTTCATTCGACATTATTGCCAGTTCTAACTTCGATATAAAGCTAGGTAAATCTTAATTCCGATGGTGTTTTATGCATTTTTTTTACAAGGTGCGTTCGAAAAGTTCGGTGAATGGTCCCATAGTTGAATAACCGCGCTGGTTCGGATGCTGCGCTCACGCTGACGCAGTGAGAGACATGGCAACTAGTGCCCCCTAGCGTCCAAATCACGACAGTTAAGCGGAAGTGCGAGCTACGACCAATTTAAAGAGTGATTGTGAGAAGGCCCGTCACTGCGAAATGGAACAATGCGTGAACATCAAGTTCTGCTTCAAATTAGGCAGAAAGGCGACGGAGACACACGAAATGTTAGTGAAAGTAGACGCAGTGAGTAAAAAGTGTGTTTTTGAGTGGTTTAAACGCTTTAGAGACGGAAAGGAAAATGTCAAAGATGAGCCGCGTTCGGGTCGACCACCAATAAGTACAACTCCAGACAACATCGAACGAGTGCGACGGATGCTTGGGGATGATCGACGGCTGTCTTTGAGAATGATAGCAGAAGAATTGAAGATAAGCCTAGACAGTGTGAGAAACATTATTCACGAACATTTGCAAAAGCGTAAGAAAAAGGTCTGCGCTTTTCCGACATTGCGCAGGTCCAGCAACGTGTGACAACGGTGCTTCGAGAAATACCGAAAGAAGCGTTTGCTGTCAGTTTCCAGCAGCTGTACAACCGATGTCAAAAAGTGTATTGTGGCTAATGGTGATTACTTTGAATGCCAGTAAAGGTATTTTGTTTGTATACATTGTTTCCTTTATTTTATGAGACCATTCACCAAACTTTTCGAACGCAACTTGTGTAACGTAGTGTAACGAATTGCTTCCTGTGGTGTGAACTTTTCAATTATCAACCTTATAGAAGAGATCGAGTCGGAAAGCAAAGTAAAACGTATCTAAGTTTAGTGAGCTTGGCATCCCGCTTTGAAGCTGCAAGAGGGACATTTTGGAACGGGCATCGTCTTTTTGAACCGTAGTTAGGGGAAAGTAGGGTAAAAACGGGTAGCTAAGGTTTGATGGCCTGTTGGTCCTAAACTATTCGACAGAGAGGTTGTCAAATTTTATTAAAATATTCATTGTTTATCGAAGCACAATATATCTTTCCAGAAAAGTCACAGTTTCATTACTTTTTTATCAATGACTTTTATATAAAAAAAGTCACCAGTGGGGTAAAACCCGGTACACATGTTAAATTTATGAGAAATTAGGAAAACTCGATTTTCAGTGGAAAAGTTGCAATCGTTTTCATTTTATATGACAATTTAAGAATATTAATTGCAAAATTCACATGTAAAGACAGTTGTCTTCTTCCTCCACGCCACTGCAGCTTTAGTGGGCACAGATAAGACAGTTTTTATATTGGATTAACCCTTCTTCTTTATTTAAATTAGAAAATAATCATTAAAATATTAACAATCAACGTCTGATGTGTTTTTATCGTCTTTAGGAGGAATCATCGACACTGACTGTCCCGGTCTTACGCCACTTGGAGTACCCGGTTTTACCCTGAGTTCCAGTGGTCATAAAAACAATACAGAACCGCACAATCATTGGAGTAAATCCTTACTCTTTTATAGGTTATGAATCCTTAGTAAACGTATAATAAGCAGGACTAAATATAGTTTTCATACTTGTAATGATTTTTTAGTGAGGACAGTTTAAAATCAAACGAAGATTAGAGAGTTGACGTTTTGAAACAAATAAACCTTCACAGATGTAGTGCATTCAACAGCTGCAACACGCCACTATGACTGTTCCTCTTTCTTGACTAGTAGAGTGTCATTCAGTATCTGTCCGCTAGGGAGAAGAACTAATGTTGCCAGAATTAAGGGTACCCCACTCTCCCCTACATGACGAGGACTCTCTCTCGAGGAAAACTCGATTTTCAGCGGAAAATTTGCAATCGTTTTTATTTTATATGACAATTTAAGAATATTAATTACAAAATTCACTTGTAAAGCAGTTGTCTTCTTCCTCCACGCCACTGCAGCTTTCGTGGGCACAGATAAGACAGCTCTTACATTGGATTAACCATTCTTCTTTAATTAAATTAGAAAATTCATCATTAAAATATAAACAATCAACGTCTGATGTGTTTTTATCGTCTCAATCGGAGGAATCATCAATACTGACTGTCCCGGTCTTACGCCACTTGGAGTACCCGATTTTACCCAAAGTGCAGAGGTTATAGAAAACGAAATAACATAGCGCAATTATTGGAGTAAATCCTTGTTGTTTGATAGGGTATAAATCCTTATTGTTTGATAGGATATAAATCC
>BGPR01046845.1:0-11942 GCA_013235015.1 Araneus ventricosus
TGTTTGATTGGTTACGTTAACCCTTTATTTACCACATTGACTTACTAGCGACCTTTTAATTTTGTTGTTTTATCATTAGATAAGTTTTGACGTAAAATAACCCTGGGAATTAGGAAAACACTTTTTTAATTAATTAAAATTGCTTAATTAATTTAATTAATAATTTTAAAAATTTTATTTCTGCCTTCAGCTGCCATTCACTGCTTGTTATCGGAACTCCATTCTTCGTATTCTTGTGAATACTGTGAAGGTAAATGGCCATATTGCGAAGATATAAACGTGATTAAAGCGGTAGATAAAGGGTTAACATTCCATTTTGAAGCTATATGAGGGCTGTTTGGGAACGGTGGTTATAATTTTGAACCTTGGTCAGATCATGAAGATGACACACGAGAGGAAAATTCTGGCACTTGTGCAAACAAACTCAAACCACTTGATTTTGATTTAATTTAAATAAATGTGTTATTTTGTATTTTCATGCCTCGGCAGTTCAGTTGTGTTTCACTGTCTACCCATTTTACCAGCTTGTGAGTTTGGATGTTAAAATTTCCTGCGTGTTAAAAATATTTCGTTCATTTATTGAATTTTACTTCTTATTTAATTATTATTCACAAATCCACTTATGATCAAACTTCAAATTCAATGTTTAGATTGATGAGGAGTAAAATGACATGTGGTAGTAAAATTATCCTCACCACAACAGAATGGCTTTCCAAAACAACAGGATGGCTTTCTCATTTAATTCAAGAAAATGTTTATTGCTCGAGACGTGGATGCTCGTGCCAGATGTGAAATGAGTTGGAGTCGTCATCGATAGTTTGATCTTGCGAGGAGAGTTCGAAAAATTTTTCAGTCTGAATGAATTAGTGTTCCCTAAACATCAATAGTTCAACTATCGATAGTTTCTCCCCGGCGATACTATCGATAGGTGTTCTTCCAGTCGATAGTTTAGAAACTATCGATAGTTCCAGTCGATTGTTTCAGTCGATAATTTTGAAATTATCGATAGTTTCAGTCGATAGTTTTGAAACTATCGATAGTTCCAGTCGACAGATAAACTATCGATAGTTTTCCCCTTGAGAAAACTATCGATAGTTCCAGTCGATAGATACACTATCGATAGTTTTCCCCTTGAGAAAACTATCGATATTTCCAGTCGATTGTTTCAGTTGATAGCTTTGAAACTATCGATAGTTCCAGTCGATAGACTATCGATAGTTTTCCCTGAAGAAAACTATAGATAGTTCCAGTCGATTGTTTCATGTCTGATAGCTTCTGGAAACTACGATAGTTCCTGTAGCGATAAGATGGTCCTCGATAGTTTTCCCGAGAAAAACTATCGATATTAGAGAAAGTCGATACTGATCGATTGTTTTGTTCAGATAGTTCGAAAACCCGATACATCGACTTGGCTTCGATAGTATCGATGGTCCATCGATTTTTAAGGAACACTAGAATGAATGATGTTTTATACCATACAGTGAAAATAGCCTGAAATAAAATTGTTTGTATACGAAAGGCTACGTTCTTGAGTCTGGATGCTAACTATATTTTGTTAATTTCTTTTCCAAACGGTGCTTGCGCACCAAAAACGAATTTTTTTTGCACTCTGCTTTGAGAGAATGCTGTCTTATCAAAGATAAGAAGCAAATTTAATCAGGAATATTATCCTCACCGACCTAAATATATTTCTTTCCAATAAGCTTCAATAATCCCACAACCAGCTCTCACGGCCTCTGTCTGTACACCATTAGCCGCGACTATCGATAACCGCTAAGTGAATCCCGAGTTGAAGTCCCTTGCCAGCCAAATCTGATCTATCCTGTAGTTAGAATCGATTGCTGCCACGGCTGAAACCTGTAAGCCACACCTTAACTCAGATAATAGAGTACAATTAAACACCAATAGTTTTCAAAACTCCTGTACCAAATTCCGGAAACCCTCGACGCGTAGCAGAGATCTATCTCGTTTCCAGCACCGCCATTTTGAAATTGCAGGTCTCCTGCCAGCCGAATCTCAGAACACGATCTGCCTTCTTAACCATAATTTATCCAGAGTGCACATCAATTAAATTTTAACGACTTCGCCTCCGTAATTATCGCTCTCTTGCCTTCCGTCCACCCCTCGTCCCCTGCTTCTAAAGTGACCACTGATTTTCGCTTTGGACAGGTTCTGCCGCGGAACGGAGTTTCGCGTTTCACGCACTGGAGTTGTTTTGTATTGACAGTTTCGAATGTCAGAGGATGGTTAACTTGGGTGACATTGTCAGTCCCTTCAGACAACCCCTTCTCTTACTGTTTTAAATGAAGAGAGATTTTGGGGAAAGGGGTTAGGAGAGGAAGGGTTTGCAGCGGATGTGGTGGTGGTTGCATGCCCCTGAATGGATATATTGGGGTATAAAAAGGATTACCATAATTTTTTGGTTGAAATCGGGAATTGAATGGTCCTGGGGTATCAAAATATAGAATAAAATTCTAAAAGCTTTCTGCTAACGATCTTCTTTCATAACACTAGCACAGAGTTTGAGAAAGTGAAAAAAATTTAAGACGCCAGAATGCGAAGAAGGTACCATTTTTCTTAATTATTGATAATTCAAAATTATATCGATGAAAACCAGAACTAAAACAAAACTTTTAATTTTCAGTTTGAACTGGGACCTGGGTCCACTTCCTCATCAACAGTGGATGTAAAAAATGTAAAACAATGAATTTTCTTTCATTGGCAGAATGTCAGCTCTTTCAAATACATCAGATTTTCTCAATTACAACCAAATTTATCACGCGCCGCATTCACAGGCGTAAATCCGGATATTTTGAAGATCCGGACACTAATCCGGACTTGAGCTTGAAATCCGCACTAACCCTACGCTAACCCTAGGTACAAAGGAAGGTTTCCGTATTTGGACCACCTGAGCATTTTTTAATGTACAATGATAGAGAAGTATTTCAAAGAAAAACAAGTAGTAGATTCTTTCGTAATTTATTTACCTTCAAAACATTGTAATTAACGTTTTATGAAATGCATTTTAAAGTAGGAATGAAATAGCTTTAACTGAAGGTTTGTGTCATTAGTCCAATTAAGGAAACCGGTTTCCTAAATTTGACCACCAATTTCTTTAAACACAATTAAAGTAAAAATATTTTTTTTGGTTTTCCAATTCACACCAGCGCACAATGTAGGAACCCAAGTATGGCATTTTATGCGCTATATCACTTCTTTTCCTTCTTTCGTTTCCTCGCAGATGATACGTATGCTTAGTTATTGCTCTTTTTGATCCAGCATTTGATGACTTTCGTATTTTATTTATTTATTTTTATTTTTAATTTTTTTTTTCTTTTGCTTGTTTCACTTCCAATTTATGAGAACTACTAGAAGTGACAACTGTTTTCTTTAGTTCAATGACTATAATCCCATGGATTTAAACGGTTCAATTTTGGCAACTGCTTGTGGTCCAATCTAAGAAACCTTTGGACAACGATAGCAAAAAAATGCCCGCTAACTTATCTTTAAACTATCTTATTAAAATTATTCTAGGAAGTTGTAGCCAAACAAATTTCCAATTTGAGGATATAATAACATACTTTTCTACTTACTTATTTAAACATCTTAAAGGCTTTTTATCTTTTGTTAAAATAATTAATTGATGATACCCAAATATAAATACTTATTTTCTTAATTGTAACTTAATTATCTCTCAAAAATGATTTCATAACCCCATTTGCATAATTATAATGTAATTTCCCTATTTTACGGCCCAAATCTCTACTAATAATAAAGGAGAATGTGTGTCTGTGTGTTGACGCTCTAAAGAGCAGACCTCTGGGTCTAGAGCACAAACATACTTTTGTGAATGGGGATGTGCACCTCGAAACCCTTTGTTTGAAATTTTAATTAGAATTTTAATTAACTAAAAATTAAGCGAAATTTTGGTATTTTTCGTTAATAACTTCCCAACGTTTTATAGAACAAAAATTGTCTTTACGCCATCTGAAAGTGGAAAGTATTACCTTTTTTATGATTTAAATTAAGTCTATCTAAGTCATCTAATTTTAATGAATTTTTAAAAGTATTTTTTGGCATAATTTACAACAATACTTTTAATTGTTTCAACGCAATTCAAACCGTTTTCATGGTTTAAACAAATATTTATTAGCGTGTTTCTCATTCATTGTTGAAAGCTATGGTAATATCTTAATGTTTAATGCCATGTTTTAATCAGCATATTTTTATCCAGCTGACATGATGCTGGAAGTAAACTGTTCCACGGCGTTTTAAAGTTAAAATGAAATGCATATTTTGCGAGAGGTATAAGAGAGGGATGTTGATGCCAACATGACGATGTTGCATGACACAGTTACTTGACTCCATTAGAGACAGTCATGCAGACAACGGACAGAACAGGTGCAGGGCTACAGAAAGAACATGGGTTAAACGTCTATCAGAATTTGAAATTTAAGATTACTTTGTTAAGGGAACCGTTAATATCAAATTATGCGTAAGAGATTCAATTTAATTTATGTTCCCGGTCAACAAGATGGTCGCCGAAGGCGGCTAGTATTTAATAAAATTGAAGTTATGATACTGGTCCAAATTTGCCCAAATAACCGAAAAGATATTATTCATTGGGGAGGTTGGTTAAAGAGGATTAAATTATTCGAATATGGAATTATCAAAACTATCATGTAAACTGGGAGCTCAAATACTAAAATATCTAAATCTGCTGCTTCAAGCAACTTTTGCGCAGCAAAAACTCTGAATACTTATGCTTTCATCATACGAACCATATTTATCATGGAAAGAGAAGAAACAGTAGAACACTTCTGATTCAATGTTCATCAAAAAAATAATAAAAAAAAACGATACCATAAATTTCGTTTCTGAAAAGTATTCGAGTTTGTGAAAGATGAATAAGAATGATATTAAAACGTAGAAAAATTGTTTACTTTTATATACTTTATTGAAACATGTTTATGCATTGTTTTCGCGATTAAGAAGGAAATTTCTGGTTCAAAAAAATGGTTCATGTAAAAATATTTAATCTGATAACCATTTATTTGAAGATAAAAAGTTGAAAACATTCCCACTTCTGCCTACGAAGAGAAATTCACCAGCAGATGCCAAGTAGCATACCAGAATATCTCCTGCCATCTAGTATTCAAAAGGTGTACTACACTTCCATCTGCTTCCAAATGTAAACGACCAACATCAAAAATTGCAAAGTCAAGTTTTATTCCTTTATTCTCCGCAAAATAAAACAAATAAAATTCGTTTCCGACACTTCTCGAATAGAAAAGTTCTCAAATATTATAAGACAAATTATTCCAAAACTTCTAATGCTGCCATCCACAACTTAATAAACTTGCATAATTTTATAAATCTTTTGCAATACGTAATATAAAAAGTATTTAAAAATGGTTTGAAATGATGTATTAGCTCATTTAAATTAAATACACAATAATATAAAATATAGATAAATGTGATGAAATCGTGTACACAAGAAAAGCTGATATTTTTGATTATGGAGTACATTTCAATGAAGTAAAATTAACAATTCTAGTTCTTTCCCGTGGATGTGTTTCATAAAATCCCTGTTGATTTTTTTTAAAGTTGTATTGAACTATTTGAAATATAAATGAACATTTTAATTTTCAGATATATAAAATATCTTTCCATCCTTATAGTTTACGAAAATATATTTTGAAAGATTTAAAAATGGTGCAATAAATGTTTGAAATAATTGAAAATTCTGGTGTGTCTGACGTAACGTTTAAAAAAAAGCAACTAAGTTATTTATAGTAAACAAAAATAACGAAACATAATGCAAAAATTTTCACAGACTGTTTAATAAGATGTATAAAAAGTAGAATAACGGATTAAATTGTGTAGCTAGCAAGATTAAAGCAAAATTTTGCACAACATAGAATCAATATATGTACGCGTGATATGCGTAAAAGGAACCTCACAGATTTAATTTTAGAATCAACTGCGCATTTTTCAGGATTTAAAAGGACGTGATGTCACAGCTAAAAGTAAGAAAATGTCCAATGAGATGGTAGATAACATCAGCAGTTAAATATGTCGTGGAAATGCAACGCCACGCAAAAATAACTTCTAACATGCATTTCTTTTTTAACAGATATAATCGGTTTTTCATTCTTCTCTGTTGACTACGCTGCGAAAATGCTTCCATATTTCGAAAAATTCACCGCGTATCTAAATTATGAAATTTAACTTCAATATTTAGTGTCGTTTCTTTTTTATGTGCTATATACATGCACTTTTAGAAATAAAACTGTTCACGGTACAAAATAAAACAAAATCTCTCCAACTGGGGTCAATAAAATAGGAAAGAAGTATTGATTTCTGTAAGAAAATTGTAAAAAGAGATCATCATACAATTTACGGTTTCCACGTTGTTCGTAATCTTTTGGGATATTTCTAAGCGTCTGATTTGCTTTACATTTCTGGTTTTTTTCTCTTTTAAATTACAATTCTTTTTTATCATTCGCAAATTATTTCAATTGTAATATTTTTAGTTTAAAGCCTTTTTTCTCTCTCTCTCTCTCTCTCTTATACAGCAATCGATAAATTTTTGCTGGCAAGACACTTAGGAAGTTTCTGAGCCTTCCGAAATTAACAATGAAGGACATAGAATTCGCGATCAAAAACCAGCTCCTCTTACCAGTATTTGAAGATGTTCACCTAATTGTGTGCTGAGTATAAGAAGTACAAAAATATTTTTTTAAAGATCTCTGCAAAATGTGCAAAAATGGAGATTTTCTTCTAGGATATTTAAGAAGGCAAGTTTACAAAGTCTGATCTCTGAATTCTTGGACTTGGCGAATTTATCAGCAACTGATAGGTTTTGCAGGTTCTTGCGAAACTCCTTGACGAGTGATTGCTATAGTTAATCTTACAGTATTTCTAGAAAATCTTGTGAAGCATATCTTCCATTTCTTTATATTTTCGAAGATATCTATCTTAATTGTGATCACTTTGTCGAATGCAGATGATTCACCGTAACCTTTAAAAAACTAATTGGTGAGAATCATTTTTCCCTTTATTCAACAAATAAATCCGAACAGCAAATCATTCCCGTGAACGAAAGATTGCAGAATAGCATCGATAGTTCATTATTTGAGAATCGCCTGAGACTAAAAGCGATTTTTCTTCTCTTTATCTTATATTTGTGGTGTAAGCTATCAAAATATCAGCTGCTCTAGCTCTTTGAACCTTATTGGCTGCAAGAACAGTCTGACTGAGTCGGTAGAAATATCTTCTGACATTTCTTCTGTCATCCCACAGTTCCATATCTGACGAATGCAAAAAAGAACATTCGTATTCAAGAGCGATTCTAGTGATTATCATCTCGATGTAATTTTTAATTTAATATTGTTTATGTTGAATGTAAATAAATCTATTTCGTTATAATTACATCATTCATTATCACATTCAACACACCAAATATTATTTCTTCCATTTCTTTAGATGAAATCCGCTGAATGCTTCGAAATTTGCTCTCTATAGTGGCCTTATGACATCATACAGGGTTTCTCAAAAAGTCGTTTTCAGACTTTAAGGGTAGTTCAGGCATTCAGAAACAAGTCATTTTTGCAATAGCACATGGGATAGGAGACGCAAAACGGTCCGCTACAGGGGTTCTTTGTCAATGAATTAAATAAAAGAAAAAGATATAACAAATAAATAGAACAATACAAATTTAATTATATACAAATTTACAATATCACAACAGCTCAGTTGCGTGAATAAGCATGCGAAGCGTGTATCGCTTTAGATGGCAAGTCCTTTGATCACTGACTTTAAGTACCAACGTTTGTTGTTGATAAGGCGCCCTGCTTGCCATTATCGCATCTGCCATGCTGCGTACTACTTGTAATGTTGTTATCAGTGCAACTACATTGTTGTGCTATTGTAATTGAGCATTCCATTCAATCTAAGTTGTATACTTTATATGTTGAGCCCTTTTCTTTTCGACAAAGAACTTCCAATGGCGGACCCAACCCCTTTGCATTTCCGATGTGTTATGTCCCATGTTCTATTGCAAAAATGACTTATTCCTGTATACTTGGCCTACCCTTGAAGTTTGTAAACGACATTTTGAGACACCCTGTATTTTATTCTGTAAGATTAGAAAATATTGTTATACTGACTGTCTCTATGAAACTTTAGTGACATGTTCTCAGAAGCTATGGTTATCTACCTCATGCTGGCTACAAGAAAAAATTGTTAGTACAAAATTTTGCTATTAGATAACTACCTTACGAATTTATATACAGCAAAGCACCGTTTATTCATTTTTCAAAGGACTGACGTAAAACCACGTATAAATAAATGAAAAGACGTACAATCGAAATATTAATAAACACTTTCATTATTATAAATTTAATGCTACTAATGCAAACTCGTTTAAAAGTGATAATTTAAAAAAATTTTAAGATAGTACTAATATGTTAATACGAAGTATTTGTTGAAAACAATAATTAAATTTTAAAATAAAACACTTCACACAAAAACGAGAAAAATCATACCTTCATCGCATATCTTGAGCACTAATTATATATTTCTTATTTTATGCGACTGATGTGTATGCAGGTAGATCTTTATTTGGAAATGGCAGGGTAGAAAGGATGTCAACCCCTGCTTTCTAGAAATGTTTCCCCCTTAAAAGGATCGGAGAAATAATGACCAAAGAAGAAATTTTGTGAAATTCAGAAAGGGGAGAACGACGTATAACCTACGCTTTGCGTCGTATGAACGAAGTACTTTATCATTACAATAGTCACGGATGAATCGAGATTCTGATGGAACGACGTATAAATGAGAAACGTACAAACGGTGCTTGACTGTCATTAATTTTAACAATCTCTTATGCAACGAATGACAGAATTCTTGATATTTAGCTTTATATTTAAGGTGCCCTTTACGTTTTTATATACGAGAATATATATACTGAAATTATTACATTGAAATAACGATACATTTCTCAAACAGGATATGTCCTCTAATTAGAGGATTAAATAAATTCGTAGGTCAAAAATTTAACCATTTATATCCCGGGGTAGTTAAAAGTACCTTTTAAGGTATCCGACTGCTTTAAAATCGTCGTTTTTGATGAAATTATCAAAAAAAAAATTTATGACTTAATTTTGTAGCCTGTTTAACCAGCTTTCTAAAACTGTCTCACTTTTTACTCTACGTGAATTACAAATGGAGTCACAGCTGTTTTATTACCGAACTGTAAGCATTATTTCATGTTGCATGAAAACTTTAAATGTGTTTTCTGAGAAATGATATTTTTGAGGAAAACTGTCGGCCGTAACAATGATTTCTCAAAAAGTTATTCAAGTATTGATATGAAATTTTCTGTGCTGGTTTTCTGTAATATGCTTGATGTTCTCCTCTAAAACCTAAGGTCAATTTTAAAATCAAGTATTATTTTTAAGTGCTTAAATATAAACGAAAAGCATTTTTTATGAAAAATTACCAGTTTAGTAGCTATGTTCAGCTATATCTCAGAACTATTTTGAAGTACAAGAAAGATTTTAGAGCATAACACAGATAACTGTCATAAAAATGTACCCATACAAGGATTTAAGTATATTTAGAATATGATTTTGTCTATGGCTGTTGGCGTAAGGCAAATATTTTAGACATTTTTCTTCAAATTTCTCAGTTTTTTTTAAAAAGTATTATTTTGAAAGACTAATTTTACAATATTTTCATAGTTTTAAAACATATGCAGTTGAAAAATAACATTAAAAAATATATAAAAGTTATTTTTCAAAAAAATGTCGCACGCAGTCGGATACCTTAAATGACGCATAGAGAAGAGTGGGGTAAAACTGGATACCCTTGATTCTGGCGCTATTATTTTCCCTATTTGCAGACAAGTACTAAATTACACTCTACTAGTCAAGAAAAAGGAACAGTCAAATTGGCGTGCTGTAGCTGTTGAATGCACTGCATATCCGAAGATTTATTTGCTTTAAGACGTTAACTCTTTAATGTTCGTTTGATTTTGAACTGTCATTACTTTAAAAAAATTGCAGTTATAAAAACTATATTTAGTCCAGCTGATCATACATTTACTAAGGATTTACTCCAATAAGTGCGTGGTTCTATATCGTTTTTAGAACCTCTGCACTCGGGGTAAAACCGGGTACTCCAAATGTAAGGCAGTATTAATTATTCATCGGATTAAGACGATAAAAACATATCAGACGCTGACTGTTTATATTTTAAAGATGTATTTTCGAATTTAAATAAAGAAGAATGGTTAATCCATTGTAAAAACTGTCTTAGCTGTGCCCACGAAAGCTGCAGTGGCGCGGAGGAAGAAGACAGTTGCTTTACATCTGAATTTTGTAACTAATATTCTTAAATTGACTTATGTGATTCAGTGGCGAATCCAGGATTTGGGTCTGGGAGGGGCTGAGGTCAAACATTTTGTATCGTCGTGACGAATCTCAAACCTCATGGGTTATGGAAACCAAAACATTTTAACTTTACAGACTTTCCTCACCTGACAATAAGAATCGTAAAGAACACTACAATCTCTCGATAATTTAATAGAAAATACAATGAAATAAATAGCCAAAAAATGTTTGCGACCCTGTCAACTATACAAGTACAAACGGAATGACTAGAAAAGTAGGAAAATTTTCGAGCCTGTCAAGCCAGAAAGCAATGTTGTCATGTTTTCATTATTTTTTTTAAAGAAAGGGAAATTGCGAACAAACAGTTGTAGTGATTTTAAATAAAATCAAGAATTCTGCTTTAGCTCTGGGAGGGGCTGCAGCCCCATAGCCCCCCACCTGGATTCGCCACTGATGTGATTACAACTTTTTCATTGAAAATCGAGGTTTTAATAATTTCCTACAACGTTAGCTTGTGTATCCGGTTTTACCCCACTAGTGGGGTAAAACCGGGTAGTTTGACTTTTTTTATAAAAAATCATTGATAAAAAATGTAATGAAACTGTGACTTTTCTGGAAAGATATATTACACTCCGATAAACAATGAATATTTTAATAAAATTTGACAAACTATGTGTGGAATATTTTATCTCCAACAGGCCTTCGAACCATAGCTTCTCGGTTTCACCCCACTTTCCACTGCATCCTCGTAAGATGACCATTTGTTCTGTTGGTATTCACAAGGACACGTTGCATGTAGTTCCAACAGCTAGCAGTTAACGGCAGCTGAAGCCAGAAATTAAAATTTTTTAATTATAAATTTAATTAATTAAGTTATTTTAATTAATTAAAAAAAGTTTTTCACTCTTTTCTGGAGCTATTCTGCTGCAAACCATATCTAATGATGCAAAATTAATATTCAAAAGTTGCTGGTAAATTAACTCTGTAAACAAAGGGTTAATTGCACTTTTACTTTAATATCAGGCGTAACGGTTTCTAAGTGGCAGAATAGTTTCCTTTTTTCATACTGTTTTTGTTATATTTTGAATTGTGATAAAAATAAGTAATTGCTACACAGAACTCCATGTAAAAAGGCTTAATTTAATTTAAGCGAGGAGTTTCAGTTTTTATTTAAAACTTAGTTTCAACGACAGTTCCCTTCTTTTTCAGAATCATGCATGTTTGTGAACATATTAGGACACTGTTTAGATAATGCCTTAGTTATTACTATACTTTCGAGTCCAAAACTAAATATAATCCAAAATTATAAATACAATAGTCCTTGAAATCTATGCGGGAGGTGAATGTTTTAAACTTTCAAACTGTAGTTGAAAAGTAATCGATCAATCAAACTTATTCAGAATAAGATATAAATAGCTAACTCTTTTGAATACCATGAATGACTCCAGTGATAGAATTGGAAATTTCAAAATGTTATTAAAATAATCATCCTCTTACACAAACATTTATAACTAATTCAGAACTTTCTCTTTATATATATATATA
>BGPR01046846.1:0-11942 GCA_013235015.1 Araneus ventricosus
TTTGCCGAAAATTAATTCAGAATCATGGGAAACCAGATAACAGAAGATAAAAGCATCTCGGGTGTTTCGTTTGAAATACTGAAAAATCTCCCAAAATAACATTAAAGTTCATAATCTCAAGCAAAAAAAGAACAATCTTTCCGGAAAAAAAGGAAAATAATCTCCCCCTCCCCAAAAAAGTCCTACGGAATGATTTTGAATTTAACAGTACCTGCAAATAACTCTGTATCCGTAGGTATAATACCTGTAAATAACCACTTCCTTTATTTAATCTTTGCGTCTATGACATATTGTCGTCATTATAGTAAAAAAGAGGCAAGAGAAAATGTGAACGCGTTCCTTTTGATGTAATAAGACGAAAATCGTCTGGTGGGTGTACGGTGAAAACAGTCCCAGGTAGGCTAATGGAGAATGACGCTTTATTCACGAATATTCAGAAAAATCACGCAGCACATGAAACAAGAAATACACCACTTGTACAAATTAGCAACATAAACAGACAGCAAATTATTAATAACAACAGTGACAGCACTTTCAATACCGCTCGGTGTCTATTAGCTTACCAGCTCGAACTGCGGGCAAAACTCCAGATTCAAAAGCGTTCCAACATATTCCAAAGAGGTCCACTCGCTTCAGCACCTCCAGGTTTTTATACCTTTTCCGGTAGGATGTGACTTCACGTAGAATCATCTAGTACATTCTCTATATCTCTTCCTAATAAAGATAGAAGGAAAATTCTAGCATTTTCGAGAACCATCGTTTTGTCTCCAAGGTTAGGGGGCATACGCTTGACCTCCCCGATAGCTATTAAAAACCTCTGTAAATCTCTCTTCCCAACCATTAGACTAATATGGCAGGAAAGCGATATTACAGTTTTGTAACCATACAAATGTTCAAAAGATGGTCTATGGCGCAAAGTTATAAACTATTTCTTTTTCACTTCAGCAGCAGTAAGCGCAGTAAGAGCATTCGCCCCTCTTCACAGTTTGAGAAGGGAAAAAGTCACTGCCAGGAATACAGGCAGCTTCTTCTCTTCCAAGCTGGGTTTTAAATTATTATTATTCATTTATTATCTTCTTGCTGCAGAAAATATCCTCGCTTGTCTTGAATTTGAATATAAATAAAAAATGAAGGATAATTATTGATGAATAAAAATTAATTAAAGAAAAGTTTACTATTAAATTTTCTCGTAAATAGATACGTAAGTAAAATCCTACATGTGTATTTATTTTAACTTTATAGAGTTTCTTGATTTTTTTATTGTTCAGTCGCACATATGTTAACCTCTATAAACGAGCTTAAGGAATGCAAGAAAAATAATCGAAAACATTTCTTTTGAAGTTTAATTTTTAATTGATCGATTAATTAATAAAAATAATAAAAAATATTTGTTATTGCCTAATAATAAAATTATTCAAAATTAATCAGAAAAGGAAAAGTTTCAGTTACGTCGAAAAGTATTGCTGCGCGATATAGAATAGATTACAGCAAACTCCCCACGGCTGCAATTCACGAACTGAAGTAAACAAACATTCGGTTATTTGCTGACACTGCTGAATAGAGTTCGGATTCTTTTATTGTGTTATAAAAGTAGAGTATTATAAATGGCTGCTAGAGCTTTTCAGCTGCTGGAGTCAACGTCAAGAAACGGGGTATTGAACTTCCAAGAAACTATTTACTTTGATTGATATTTTTGCTATTATTAGATGCAGCTGTTGGTAATTCCGTTTTCATCGAGGAACTTTGATAATACTTGTATGGGTTTCTTATTTCGCTTTATTTTTCTTTTACATAAAATGCGATTTTTAGAATAAGTTCCTTGTGGCATAAAATTAATTTCTATGTCCCATCTTTATTTTTGTCACTTTTATTACTATTTTATCTTTAATCTGATACGAAATGTAAGTAAATGAAATCGAAATTGAAATTAATGATTCAGATTAAATTAATCCCAAGCAGTTTTGAAATTTATAAAATTCATTCAGTTTAAGCTAAAATACATGCATTAAAATCAGTGATCTGTACCGGTCGAAAATTTTCTTCAGAATTTTCTTGAATGCGTTTATTTCTGAAAAATTGCTGACAGAGGTTTAATTGCATCGTTTGAGAACGTCCCGTTTATTTCTGAGCATCATATTTATTCTGTTGTTCCGAAAAGAATTTGATTTCAAGAAATGACAGCTATAAGTGCCTTTTATTAACCAGAATAATTTCAAAATATTCTGAAATTCCAGTTTCGATTACCTTAAATTCAGAACGTACTAATACGACTCTATTACATAATTAATTCTAATTAATATAATTAAAATATTCAGCCCATGGCACACGCCTTAACATATGCACTTCGTATTAGCATGGAAAAGGAAAAGATAGATTTCTGACCAGAATGCCCACACGATACCGAAGAGACAAATTCTATTAGTTATTTAGCCTTTTAGGGAGACTACTTATTGCACTAATTCTCATGATTCGACTTCGGGTATTATCTTGTGCACACGATAACTAGGATAATTTTGAGAGGATTTGAACCTGCGAAGGATATATTGCAGTGAGGGTGAAAGTTTCGGCTGATTTTGTAGATGAGCTATCGAGATTAACCGATCGCGGGGGGAGAAGGTGATATAGGTTGAAATTTTCATTTCCCCATAACTTCCTACTATTGAAGATGAAAAGATAATTCAAATTAGACGAATTTTTAGTTCACCATAACGAACAATTTTTGTATTTAAAGTTTTTCGATAGCTTCAATCCTTTAGAAGTTAGGGAATGAAAAAAAATTTAAACCTTAAATTAGACTGCTTTTTAACCTTGCCTGTGACACCTCGTTTGAAGCTCTCTTCAGTGGCATTCTCTTCCATCCTCTCTCATGCTCATAGCTCCACACCTTATGAAATTAGAGGTGATAACGGGGGAGAGAGTGGGTATTTTATTTCTATCTCTTTCTCACATCTCCGACAAATCTACCTTCCCTTTCCGGCTATCCGACAGGATTTTTAAAAAATTTATATTATGGGACATGTGAGAAAAAGGACTACAGCAGCCTGACATGGGTCAGAAAGATTCATACGCTTTTTAAAAAAACATATTTAGAAATTCAAACGAATCAATGTTAAGGGCTTACCAATATTAACCATGAAATGTTACGGATGTGAACATTTGCGTTTAAAAACCCAGCAAACTGTTCGAAATTCATAAAATAGAGAATGACAGCTTTCCTTCGAAATCAATTTCTTATGAATATTTAAGGAAGTGCACAAACGTTTGTGAGAAATATAACAAATAAAAATGTGAGAAATTTGACTTACGGAATAAAGGTTCTAGAAATAATTTAAACGTAAAATTCCTTCTAGAAATTGTTGATCTGGAACAATGTCTTTGTGCAAAGAAATTTTGTGGTTATAAAATTCGCAAATAAACGATTACGAACTCTTTCTTCTATTTCTGAACTTTATCAAGAAATTTGCCCTCTTTTGTGAATATTTACAATGAAATTTTCTTCTGAAGATAGACTGTCTTGTCTCATATTCTTTATATACGTTAAATGCTACACAATTTCCAACTCGTAAGTTAACTGATAAGTGATAAAGAATCCATAAGTGAAAAAGAATACTTAACACCACGATTGCAATGTTACTAGCTCGGTTTTTGACAGCAGTAGCACCATCTATCGGAGATCATACAAGTCAAAAATTATTCTCCAAAGGGGATCAGAGTCTGGCCATGATTATTTACATCAAGACTTCCCAGATAGCAATTTTAGTTTGTTGTTGCAGTAAAGTTGCAGCAATCTTGCTCTGCAAATCTGCAAGCTTGCAACAAATTTGACATGACAAGAGTGCAAGCTTGAAATAAGTTTGCAGCACGTTAACGCAAGTTTCGAAGTCACCACGCGTCAAATTTGCCACAAATTTGTCACGTCACACTCATTGCAAACTATAGCAAAAATAGAGTACGAGCACAACCTCGGATTAGAGCTCGCGACCTACCGCTTCCTAACCTGACGCTCTAAACCACTCAGCCAGCTAGACTGCGAGAGGAAAAGAGAGATTGTGCTAATAGATCGCGCATACGATTTATTTTAAACTCTTTTCTTGATTTCATTAATTTTTAAAATTTTGTGTTGAGAACATGATTTGACATCAAAGAGAGGGCGATTTTCAATAATAACTATGTTTTGCTAGTAGAATAAATTATGAAATTAGGTTTCAAAAGTAATTACTTTTAAAATGGGACAAAACGTAAGTTATTATTTTTCACCAAACATTGACTGTTTTTTAGGTTTAATTTTGTTTATAAACGTTAAAATTTCAACATTAAGAAAAAGGCGATAAAGTTTTCTTTAAAGTGCGAGTTCTAGTAAAAAGATGGAAAATGTTTCAAAATTTGTTTCATAAAAAAGTTACTTTTTCACAAATTATCATTGATTTATTGAATTAATAAAAAGAAGGAAGGTCTAGGAGATGCTATTAAAAATCGGATGTTTTTTAAAACAGAGAAAGATCTTTCTCTGTTTTAGTTTCTCTTAGTGTGCTATCATCTTTGTAGGAAACTTGTTTTGCAATCGTGCTGTGAACTTGTCTTGACACCTTCACAGCAAACTTGCATTGCAAGGAGGGGTGGCGCTAGTTGTCTATTTTCGCCGTGGTAAACTTGTAGCAATCTTGTTTTGAAAGCGAGGGTGGCGATTCTGCCTGGTTAATTTGCCGCAGTTTCGCTACAACATCGACGCGTCAAATTTGCCATGACAAGATAATATCAAGTAAAAATCAAACTTGCTGCAAATATACGTGCTATCTGGGTTAAATCCTTGATAAATTATTTGGAATTAATGGCAGCTTTCTACGCATTTGCGAGATTTTTTGGAATGTCAGAAGTTATGTTATTATCATTTGTTTCTGTCCTTCGAGAAACATTGTCTTCTGTCAAAGCTCGAATTATATTAAATCGATTTTATCTGCAACGTTTTTCGACTCTTTCAATTGTAATCAAATGCTTGCGATTTTCTAACATTCGATTTATAACTGTTCATTTAAGGGAGTGCATTTTTGATGACGAAGAAGAATACATTTTTTGATAAATATTACAGTTAACTCAAAATAAAATTTGGTCATTACCGCTCTCCTGAAAAGTTCACAAGAGGAATTAATTTAATCTACGATTATAATTACTCGCCATCTACCCCACTCATTCCAAACGAGATCTCATTACAATTATTATTCTTAGTTTCTTATCGGAATTTCAGCTGTAGTTGATAGAGAACAGGTCATCACTCCACTCCTCTGCGCCGTAAGCCGGGCATTCACGAGAAGGCTAAGTTATGCTATTTGTCCTAAGAGTGTTTTTTCCCCGTCCATTTTAGTCGAAAAACTAGGCAAAGCATTCACGGATGTTCCAAAGTTTGTTTTGAGACAAGGTTCAAAGTCGCAGAATTTTTCCCACCCAGACACTTCACCTGCATGGGGGATTTCGAGTTTAATTTCTAGCCTCGACGTGCGATGTTAATGTAGGCAGATCCTTTGTTTTGCCGCTACGTTCGCATCGAGGTCTGGAATTGGAATCGGCGGATTGAATTTTGGATTTTTAGCAGGCCATTCACATGTCTTCCGAAATGGAATTTTTGGAACACGGGAAGGGAAAAGCAATCGCCAAGTCGAAAACCTATGAAGTTTGGA
Source organism: Araneus ventricosus (assembly GCA_013235015.1). NCBI lineage: Eukaryota > Metazoa > Arthropoda > Arachnida > Araneae > Araneidae > Araneus > Araneus ventricosus. The sequence continues at coordinate 5,673 of BGPR01046846.1, forward strand.
ACAAATGATTCGAAATGATGAAATTTAAACGAACTAAAAATCCATGCCTTCATGCGCCGATTCCAATTTGATTCCCCGATGTGAGTCTAGTGGCACATCAAAGGGTCTGACTAGATTAAGACCTCGCGACGAGGCTAGAAAATCGGAATTCCGCCGAGTGGGGGGAGGGATGGGGGGATCTAAGGTAGCGTACTTTGGAGCCAATGCGAATGACGTGTGTAATTTTTCGATTAAAATGGGTGGGAAAAAGCGGGCTTAGGACAAATGGCATAGTTAGCCTTCAAGTGAATGTCCAGCTTTAAGTTCTTTTGAATTCCACCACTTCGAATCATTTGCTCCAAATTTGACAAGTTTTCGACATTGATGATAGGTTTTCCTTCCCATGTTCCGAAGATTCCAGTTTGGAAGAGCGGTGAATGGCCCACTGTAGACTCATTCAGATCCCTGATCAGGTGAATGGCCATGGAGTCAGTGGTGCAGTTGCAACTTTTGCCGCCCAGGGTGAAATTGAAAAATGCCGCCCTTCCTTTACAAGTTACGTAAGGCAAATAAAATCTCAAAATAAAATAAAATTCCAGGGGAAAAAACTATTTAATCAGTAACGTTCGCTATTCGTCGTTTGACGTCCTCGATTTCTGCAGACAGGTTACGAAATCGCGAGTCCGTTACCAGTCTTCCTTTAACCTATCGGAAATTTACGAAAAAAGGCAAAAAAAAACCCATTAGGTTTTTTTTATGTACACAGTGATTGAGCTAGTGCCGATGCTCTTCTTAGTTATAAAATTATTTTCCAATTGGTTTAATTTTGCCCCCCCCCTTTTCGAAGTGCTGCCTGGGGGGGAACTACTGCCACCTTTTAGCTATTCCACTGCTTGGACAGGAAGAAGGAGTTGAATTGAAATATAAATGCAAAATGTCTATTTTGATGTATATTAAAAAATAAGCACAATGGCTAGCTTATATATATATTTATTAATTCATTACATTAATTTAGTAAGCTGGATTGTGTAAAACATTCTAAAAACAAATGTCGCAAAAAATACAGTGTTTATTTTTTTCAAATTCTAATACGGTTTAACAGTGGTTAAAAAGTACGATGAGAAACGGCTTTCAGATCATTGACAGAAACTGAAATAAATTCATTCTAATATTCAAACCGTTATGTGGATTTAATTTTTTTTTCATTTCAGCATGATATTACGAATCGCTTGCGATATCTTCTTCAAAGACCCTCCTCACTTTTTCGAGAATTTGTGGTGATCTGAAAATAGTCAGAGATGTCATGGCCATGGCCTTGCTGACCAGCAGTGTGGGTCCCTGAGCTTCTTGGGCACCAGCGGCTTCAGCAAACTCCTTGGTGTGGTTAATATCTTTGCATGGGATGGCGTAGGCAGGATGAAAGGTGGCCAACACATGTGAAACGTTTCCCAAATCTGTCGAAGCAGGTAATTTATGTGGATCTGATTCCTCCATTCCTTGAGAAATCGTTTAAAAATTTATCAATCATGATTTGAATTATACTACATAGAATGGAAAATCCCAATAATCTCACTAAATTTCTTGACGAAGTGAAATTCGTATAATTAGGCAGTAAGTTCAAAAAAATCATATGCAATCTTCATGGAGTAAACAATAAAAGACATTGTTTCTTAAACATTAGTCACAGAAACTTTTGTAGGAAATATATAAATACTGTAATGAAGGGTTTGATATAAAACAATGAATTTCTGTCCTATCAACTAATAGTATAATCTACTTTCATCTGTTATTTAAAAAAAATGGTTTTGTTAAACTGAAGATCTACTCTATATTTTCCAGTCATGCTAAACAAAATAAAAATGAACGAGTGGAATTAAAGGCGTTTACATAATGGCTTGTAGAAAAAGCTTCAGTAAACTTCAAATATGTAGATGGAAGTCATATTTATGTATATTTCCATTCACATTATATTTACATGTTCTCAACGTTTAATGACTGTTTATGTTATGTAGCAGCGTTCAATGATTAAAAGTAAAAGTTTCTTTGTCTCCCAAAAAGCATATGTAATGGAATCTAGTCTTATAGAAACGGAATTGCCTGACGCAACTGACTGAAAAGTAGATAAATCTGAATTTTTAGTTGTTGGAGGAGGAGCTTACAATTCTTGTATCAAAGCATTAACAGTAATTTAAGGAATAATTCATTAAGAATGTAATCATCATCGAGTGACAAGAATTTCTCAAATAAAACGAAATCTATCGTGAAGAACCTATATCGAATTTTCCAAGAAATTCTTTTAACCATTTTCTACCACATCGACTCTCAAAAAATGAAAGGAATAAGATTTCAGAGTTTTCTGTTTCAAACTTAGTCTGTTTCAGTAAATTTATCTAAAGCAGGTTAGCTCAACGATACGTAAATCGAGAAAGATATTGTGCTCCAGCTAATCATAATATACTTTGTTTCGTAATTCAAAACTTAGATTGATATGCGGTTGTTAATAAAAAGATAAATATAATATAAGAAAACATATTTGGCACTAGTGTTTCTTCTGTCAAATCCAGAAGAATCTTATTTTTTTATTTGGAATATTTCTATCGAAAATCTTCCTTAAATAGTTTTCAGCATCTTTCAGAAACGTCGACTGATTATGTAAATGTCGTAATATTTGTTAAAGAAGCCCTATAAAGTAATCAATGAATATCACCAATTTAATAGTCTATGTCACAATGGACTGATTAACTCTATGTGACATGAGGGGAAACTTTAAATTATAGAAGAATTTCGAAAATTTTTGACCATATAAAATTTCTAGAATTTGAAAAACTTTTTTAAGAATTTCAAAATTCAAAAATTTTATTTGAAAATTAGTTTTGAATATGTGGATATTTAAGCGATAAGAATAAGTAAAAATATGGGAAAAAATAGCTATTTTGTCAAAATGGCGTTATTTGTAAATAAAAAAATAAAAGTGAAAATTAGAGCTGAAAAAAATAACTGCAGCACAGTAACATTCAAACTATCATGAGAAAAAATGTGTGTTTAAGAACATTAAATAACAAACAAGAAGAAATTTCTTTCACAGATACAACGAATTAAACTATAGAGGAAACATAATTCAACAATTACGAAACAAAAAAAGAAATTGCGTTCAAATTATTGAGTATCCTGAAATAAAATCTTCCCAATTAATACGTTGATTTCATTTCTCTATGTCGGAACATTTTCTCTACGAATCATTTGCAATGTCTTCATCAAAGCTTCTTCTCACTCTTCGAGAACACGAGACGATCTGAAGATCTTCAGAGCAATCATGACCATGGCCTTGCTGACCAGCAATGTCGGTCCCTGAGCTTCCTGGGCACTAGAGGCTCCGGCAAACTCCTTGGTGTGGTTAGTACCTTTTCATGGGATAGCGTAGCCAGGTTGAAATGTAGGCACTACGTATGAAACGTTTCCAAGATATGTGGAAGCAGGCACATTTGGTTCTGATTCCTTCATTTCTTGAGAAAGCGTTAAAAAATTATTTGAATTATTCACTTGAATTATGTTGTACAGGTTGGAAAATTCTCAGTTACCTAACCAAATTTTTAAGAACTGAAATTCGTGGCAACAGTAACAAAAAAAAAACTTAATCATCACGAAATCCCCATGTTTCTTAAAATTTTCTATAGAAATCTTTGCATCAAATATTCAAATATTGGAATGAGTGATTTGATATATAATAATGCATTTCTGTTTTATCATCTAACAGTACAAATTAGTTTCATTAACTATATAGAAAAAAATGATTTTTTTAAAATGTATTGTAGATTTTTCCAGTTATTTTAAGTAAAATTATTCACGAATTAAATTAAAGTCATTTGCATAATGTAAAAGAGAAAACTATAGTTAATTTCAAATATACAGTTGAATGTCGAATTTATATATATTACCAAAGACATTATATTTATAGTTCCCAACATTCAAAGACTGTATATATTTACGAGGAATAAACAAAGCAAAATATTTAAAAACAAAAGTTTCTTTGTCTTTGGGATTTTGTTGTGGAGTCAAGTCTTGCAAAAGACAAAATTAACTGAACGTAACAACTGGTTAAAATCCTTAGATATGTGAATTTTTAATTGTTGGATGAGGAGTTTACAATCCTTGTGTCAAAGCCAAGAATTAACTTTTGAATAATGTGATTATCATCGAGGGAGGAACTTTTCTGAATCAAAATCTAGTTGCATTTTGCAGAACCTGCCAGAATGTCCTAGAGAGAATTCTTTTGATGCATATTACAACATCGACGCGCAAAGAAATGAAAGGAAGATGTTCTTAGAGTTCCATATTTGTAATGAAGTTTTTTTCAGTAAATTTACCTAAAACAGGACTAGCCATACATAAATCGAGACATCTAATGTTCTCCGTACTACATTGTACTACAACAATTTTACATTACGGATTTAGATATAATCCAGTAGTCTTTATTTCGTTTCCAGTATCTTTATTTTCTACTGGATTTAAATCTAAAATGTAGAACACAATATAGGAAAACAGAACAAAAACTAGCGTCTTTTCTATTCAATCCAGAGAAATCTTCTTTTATCTGACTGATTCCTATTATAGTGCTCCTTAAATGCTTATCAGTACCTTTCAGAAACACTGCCTGATTATGTTAATGTCTTAATATTTTTTTTATGGCGTGTCACACAGAAAAAGAACTATGAACCATGATTTCAAATCCAAGTTAAAATATGTTGCCCATTTTTATTTTTTTGATGATTTTATTATATTTCAGATTGTAAAGGTTTTTGAAAAAAAATTGTATGCTGTTTAATCAAAAATCATAATGTCATAATAGAACACTTACCAATGCTAGGTAGAATGATGAGGTGCATCGGGAGTTTTAATTCCTGATAGGGCCACCCTAGGTGCTAAGTTCATTTAATTAATGTCCAGTTATTGCTTTTTTTATAACACTTTCTTGTATCGAATATTTTATACTGTATATAACAATTAACTCTGGTTTCTAGGCAGTATTTGCTAGAAATGTTATGTTTTGTAACTTATTATGCTTGTTCAATAAAATGTGACACTGTTTTAAGTATTTTGTATTTATTATAGCATCTTGTTTCATAACCATATAAAAGTATTTAATTTTTTGTGGGTGGGAGGTTGGAAAAATTCTGAAAAATTAACATCACAAATGAATTTTCTGTGTGGAAATTACATTCTACCAATATTTTTTATCTTGAAGAAAAACTAATGTGTATTTATTAAAAACTGTTGAAGTTTTAAAATATTATGAAAGAGATAGTATAATAGTAACTAAAGCAATAATTATAATTTCTTGCAGAGTTTAAGAAAATTACAAGTGAGTTAATTATCAATATTCTATTAATTTTAGTATCTTGAATAATAATGAATGTGAATTCATTAAAAATTAATTTATTGTTGAAGTTTCAACGTACTCCGAAAGAAGTAGTATTGTGATAACACATTAAAAAAAATTTTAGGTTAAAAAAAATCACAAATGAATTTTCTTTATGGAAATTACATTCTATTAGTTTTTAAATCTTGAGCAAGAATGAATGTGTATTTATTAAAAATTAATTTATTGTTGAAGTTTCATAATATTTTGAAAGAAATAGTATAATATTAAGTAAAACAAAAAATTTAATTTCAATTTTTGTGTCTTGAATAATATTGAATGTGAATTTATGAAAAATTAATTTATCGTTGAATTTTTAACGTGTTCTGAAAGAGATAGTATAATATTATCTAATTCAATAAAAATTAATTTCCTATTGGTTATAAAAAATATGATCTGAAAGAACTTTTCTTCAAAAGAGGATAAATGAAATTATTAATATGAAAAAAATTTTAATCTTCTTAAATTATACATCCACACGTTATAAATTATTGGTACCCTAGGAAACAGGCAAATCAATTTTTTAATGTTTTGAATGATATTCCAAATTTACTTTTAATTTCTGTATTAAATAAAAAGCCAATTTAGTAAGAGATTTAAAATAATTATATAAACAATAATAAATGGAATTATTAAACAGGTCTGCAGAAAAAAAATTTTCAGCTGCATGGGATATTTTTGGTAAATTTTATGTTTTTTAGGGTGCTGAATCCAAAAATGACCTCCATTTCCCTCCATCGCGTACAGTTTTTTTGCAAAACATGGGAAGTTTACATTAAAAAAGCACAACTGCGATGAAAAAAATCAATATTTTATTACAATTAACTGTGCATAATTTTTCTTATAATTGGAAAAAATATTGTATATTTATCAGT
>BGPR01046847.1:0-11942 GCA_013235015.1 Araneus ventricosus
TTGAAAAGTCAAATCTGTTCCACCAAAAATTTCAAAATGGGATGCAAATAACTAGCTAATGTATCTTGATAGTTTTCATATTGTTTTCGACCCTGAGTATGGCTGGGGGTGTCTCGCTATGGAAACAAACCGCTGCAAATTCCATCAGAAATCCACCACCATGTTGCCATCTACACTTGCTTCTTAGATATTTTCGAAGATCTTGCCAATAGAATCAGGTATGTCCAATTCAGTATTCTCATCGCTGATTATAACAATAAACCACACATCACCAAATTAAATGTGCTGTTTCGCCTACTGTAATCAAGCTTGTTTGGGGTGTGTTGTCAAGGCATCGAGCCATCTTGTGGTTTTTCATATACGCAAATTCTAAAATTCTTCTTTAAATAGTTTTTTATATTTGTCCTCGAATGATATTTTTAATTCAAGAAAGAGTAAAATTCCTATTTAAAGAAAAGATTCTGATGTGCATGTCATCGCGACAGCTAATCAAGCGTGGCCTCCCAGAACTAGATTTTCTTTTGAAGTTTCCGCCACCAGCTAATATTTAATAAATCAAACGTTTTGAGTGGCTTAAAGCAGCAGCAATTTCAGAGAAATGGACTTCTGTTCTGCTCCCATACACCATATTATTTATGCTTCCTAATATGAAAATTCTTTAGAGATAGCCATTTTGAACTAATGTCAAACAAACAGTCAGGTTCTTCTTATATACGTAGATATCAGATACGTGAGCTGCTGCTTGTGTGATTTCATCACTTTGCATAAAAGCAGTTTTGTGCTTTAACTTTTGACACAGCAATTTTCACTCCATTATCAAAACTTTGGATTAAAGATAATGTTTTCAAGTTAATAAAGTTTAATATGATATTAAAATCCAAATTCTGTATACATTTAAACGACATGTTGAAATAAAATTGATATGTGAAGTTTTATTTGAAAATTACTGTTGTGCTTAAACTTTTGACACGCACTGTATGAGACAATTGGAAAACTTTAGTTTTTTTTCCTTTGAGATGACATCTGTTTTTTGGTCCTTCTTCACTGAAACTAATAGAATGAATTGGTCGATCCAACTACGAGATGGGTATTCGTGATCATTGGCTTAAGAGCCATTTTTGACTTTGCTGCACCAAGCATATGGTTTAAATTGGAGAATTAGTTCTCAAATTTTTTCGGCTCAATGAGAAACAAAGCGTCGTTTTAGCAAACATATGTCTCAAATATACATTTCTACTAAGCCTAAACCTAAAAACATACCGTTAAGATGGCTGATAAAATTGAAAAATTGTATAATTAATGCCTCTTTTCCCAATGCTGTTTTAAAACTCACGACGAAAAAAAGGTAAAGGATAGATAGCGAAAAAGTAAAATGAAAAGCCATGACAAGTTCAACAATCAAAAATGATTTTAACGAATGTCGTTAGATTTCAAGGGGAAAATAAAATTTAGTATAAAGGCGAAAGAAAGAATACTCTAGAAACATAAACTTGAATTTAAGAGCAGTTAATTGAAAAAATTTAAATAAGAAAGCCAGGCAGTGAAAAAAACCATATTAGGGGTCAGTCATAAATTTGAACCGACACATTCAATTATACCTTATCCCAACATCGATTTCATTAAATATTTCAGTCACAAAATAAGTTAATTGATTACAGTTAGATAATCAATTAATCAGGTTCAGGAAATTTGGTATAATCCAATTACTATTATAACAATAGTCAAAAAGCCCATACATAGTTTTAAAGAATCGAGGATTATATCCTTAGATATGAAATTTATTTGTCTACAATTTATTACAATAATTTTATTGAAATAATTTAAAGATTCTGTTAGGGGAATTTTTTCGTTTCTGTCCAATAGTTGCCTAGAGTGCATCAGAAAAGGTTGCCTAAATTTGACTGTTTAAATCAATAGAATTCTATTCTTAAACTAGACGAACAGCTCAGACAGGAGTTATAACCATTAATTAGGAGATGGATTTCAGCAAAAGACAATACTCTTAAGCCATCAAATCTTCGATATTAAAGACAATAATCTGAGGATTATTACTCTTATCTCTGTTTCAAAGTATCGTTTCTCTTATTTGTGAGGAAGCAAAGGGAGAAGAGGAACTGATGATGTGCATAAAACATAATACTTGTATTAATGCCTTAAGTTCTGGTGCCAATTTGAAAATAAAAAATATTTTTTCTTTAATTATGCTTAAAGAATTTGGTAGTCCAATCTGGGCAGCTGATGTCTTTGATTGAACCCGATGACACAATATTTTAAGCTACATTTTGCTAATGTATTATATATTTTATTCAATTTTTAAAATGGGAACTTTTGCAGGACTTTTCTTTTGTATTTCCAGCACGAAACTTTAAAGTTCAGAGGTTCAAAAAAATATACATATAAATTTACTGAAGTAATATTAAATACTGTTTCAGCTGTGAATCATTGCTAAAGAATATGTAGAGGTCAATTTAGCCTTGCATTTTCGACTGTCTTGAAAATAGGGCGATGGTTCAATCCGTTACTACCTAACACCCATCAGTTAGTAATAGAAATAGCCTTATTTCTCAGTTACATTCCAAACACTGGTACTCTACAACTAAAGTAGGAGCTTAACAGTCTGTCTGACAGGTGCATTTCATGCGCTAGACATGCAGGGGGGGGGAGGAGTTAATTATTCTCAAACAATTGGTCACGAAATCCGTTTGAATTTTGAAATTCATCGAAGCAGACCTATTGTTTGTTCTTGGATTCAGAAACCCTCCTCGCTTTTGCGCAGAAGTCAGGCGTAGTTGTTTTCTCCAAAATAGGAGAATTTTACAAAATTTGTTGAGAAAAAAGTTTCTTTAAAAAACTTAATGCCTATGTCCTCATCTTAATTTAATGCTTTAATGCAAATAACGCTATTGTTAAATTTTACAAACACGGGCAAAAACTAAAGTCATATTTGTTTTCATCGCATGAAATACACATAAAATCAGTTTTTAAAATTCCATACTAACAAAATATGTTTTGGTCCGTGTAATTAATCTATCAATTTGCAGCTAAAAACTTATTGCAACAATATAGTTAAGTAAACAGTTATAGAAAGTACTGCTGCTTTAAAGACATTACAACAATATTGCCTACAGAAACTGTATTTAAATAATATTCTGTACTGTAACTGGAACAATATGTTAGTATAGATTTATTATTAAGAAGCTACAATGATTTGCGTCATTTGCTGAAAAGTAACCTTGAACCCATAACGATTTTTACTGCTTTTATTTCTTTACAACACTGCGATCTTGTTATTCTCATTTGCTTTTCCGTCTAGGCCATTTGAAAAATTGGAATGACACCGAAAATGTTTAAGAAAATTGGACATGGATTGTAAGTACCAGTTCTGTTTATTATCTAAAATTAGTAAGAGAATAGTTGAATAGGTTTTAGGTTCAACAGATTTTTTTGAATTCTTGGAAATGTGCATATAGGATAAATTCTTTTCTAATCGAATAGAATGAAATATCTTTTGATTTGATTTGTTAGATGTGTATGAGGTCATATACTTTTCAAATCGAATAGACTAAAGCAATTTTATGTGAAGGAAATTTTAATATTTTCACGAAAAATTATCTCAAGATATATCAATTTTAACCATATTTCTGACAACAACCTAAATTATCCGAAAGTTAAAAATTGTGTTGTATATAACAAAATTTGAATTTAGCTAACAAATAACTAACGTAAATAAATTTTTCACTGGAGCTATGGTTTGAAATTGAAATGTTCATATATATATCTATTATTTAGATTCAGCTTCACTATTTTTAATGTACCACTACGTTCAGAGAGATCTGTATTTTATTTTATTACATAAGAATGAATGCAGATAAACCCATTGTATTTTGTGCTTCCTTCATAGAAACCACTCTGTGCTACTATGAACTATTTGCCATCATTCATACAAAGTTGTAAATGCAGATTATAAGTCTCCTTCTGTTACCTGTTTTAGTGCCTTAGTCGCGGCACATTTTCGAAAATTGGGAATCGTTGTCCATTAAGCATTATAGAAAAAAATCAAATGGAGCGAGATCTGGGGAGAAAACTGGATATTGAGGTACAACAATGTTATGGTTTGATATGTAATTCGATAGCAGGAAGGATTTGGGATCCAGCATTTTGTAATGAGGGAACACCAAGATTTGGCTTTCCTCTCGACGGGAATGCTTCTAACTACGAGCTACATGTATGCGCTGTACGTATTTGAACTGGGTGAATCTTATTCTATTTTGCCTTTAACATGATACTCTTCGCTTGTTCTTCGGGAAATGATATAATCAATTTCGATAATATTTAAAAAGTTCAGGAAATGTTTGAGCATAGTAGTATATGATCGAAAGAAATCGTTATAAAAAAGGATCGATTGATAGGATATAGGATTTCATTAGTGATTGACTAATTTTAAAGGAATATACATAAGTAAATAGTGGACTGAAGTAATTGTGGAATGATTCACACAACTGATGACATCTACTCACTAGTTAGAATACGGCTATTTCGATTATTTCTGAAACACGGATACAATAAGCAGTCTTTTATATGAAGCGCATTTTTTTAAAAAAAAATTACCACTATTCAAAATTTTTTCTCTGGATTAATTTTCCTACTGGTGTACCTGTCATATATGTGAGATTGTATTTAAGTGTTGTTTCTCTCTCTCAGTTTGATAATTCTCCAACTTGCTATTTATATTTTGAACAGTGCACAATAATACAAACCTGGCGAATAAGCTATGTATTTGCTATTAAAAATTCACAATTTATATAAATTTTGGACATACAATTGTTTGGGAAAAATGCACAACTTTTTTTTTATAAAACCCGCAGATAGAAAAGTGTTTTACAGTTCCCAGATTTTTAAAAAATTATGCCGTATTTGTCGATTCCATCCAATGCGTGATTACAATTAAACTTTAACTAGTCGTCTAAAACTGAAAGTGCTTTAGACAAAACATCGGTAATTTGAATTACGTAAAAACGGCAAGCATGCAGCGAGATTCAGAAGCTAAGAGCATGTTGAAAAAATAACTAATTAACACATTAATGAAGATAGAAAGGTGTCGCTTTCACCTAAGATATCGAAATTCTGTTTCTAATTATGAAATCAGAAATGATTGGTATCATTGTTACAATTTACAAAGTCAGATGGCAACAGTTGATAGAGTGATGCTTTACGTGTGCATGTGAAGTAATAACTTATAAACTCATCAAGCCAGATGAAAGACATTTGTCACAGAATTGCTGCACTTTATCAAATTCTGGACTTAACCTTCCATCGGGCGCGAGTATGCGAAAGATGCGCTAGAGAAGAATTTCGTATTATATCATTTCACCAGAGGGCGCTACGAAAGCATGACATTGGATATTCTTCCATCTACTTTCGACGAGCTGTTCGTCATAGTTTGGAATTCGAGGTGCTCACAAGACTCCGTGAATCTGATGTTCGTTTTTCAGGGATACGCGCGAAAGTTGCATTCAAATAAATATGAAATTGATTTCTTGCTTTTTAAATCGATTTCTTTACTTCCATATTGTCTTTAAAGTTTATATTACAAATATAAATATTTCACTTCAAATATTGGCAATTTCATTTATTTTACTTTCATGTCATTAAGCTAATTCTTTGTTCTTTTTTATTGTTTCTTTGTTTTTCTGTTTGCATTTCTTTTTAAATAAAAATTGTTTAAAATAATTCCCAACTAATTCAAAGAAATACATGAAAATTCTTATAACTAACAAGAAGAAATAGTAACAGAAACAGTGCCTAACCATATTTAATGTCAGTAGTCAAGATCTTACTCCACTCTTCTTCACTTCAGTTCAAAGTATTACAATTTTCAACAAAATGATCGACTCCACAGCCGAGACAAAATTAATATTATTTCAGTTATGTACCTTCCAATTAAATCAACTACTAATATCCTAAATCATTTGAATAAGTGGATATTTCTAACTAATTAAATAAATTCTTGGAAATAAACCACTATAATCATGTTTTATATGTTAGAGCAGAATTTAAAACTGCCTGAAATTTTCCGTTCTGTCAGCTTGTTTAGTTCAACTGCTGAAATCTTTGAAAAATTAATTTACTCCAAATTATTTCTATTGAAAACTATTTAGTTTCAGAAAGAGACATTCAACAATTCATCCTCTGAAGAATGGCTAACGTGTTGGAGTATGGCATTGTTAGTACGTAAGTAGAAAGCAATATTACTCAGATAAAATAATATTCCCTCTCTTTGAAAGTTACATTCTACGGGTGATTTAAATCAGATATCTATAGTGCATCATAACATTTTGTTGTATACATTAGAAGGTGGGAAAGTCACACAGGTTTTGACAATGCTTGCACATCATACGGTGGTTCTAATTTTTGTATACCAGCCTGGACATAAAAATCCAAGCTTTAAATAAAAGGATAACAAATCTTGGGCGAAGTGAAGGTGATTATTTTTAAAAATATAAGTAAAAACCTTTTAAACGAAAATAGTGGTAAAACTGTTATAAACGCATTAATATTCATTTGAATGATTGGTTTGGTTTTATATAGTCCTTGAGTATTTCAACTATTTTTGGAAAAGGATTACGGATGGGATTTATTGTAAGGTAAATCTATTAAAGAAATAATGACTTAATTTTTAAGTATGAAAATTGTGAATCAAATGATAGTACTAATTTGCGTTTACCAGCTCGGACATAAAGAACAAAGCTTCAAATAAAAGAACACAATATAAACAAAGACGGTTCACAAAGTGATCATTTAAAAAATATATAAATGAAAAACTGGTATAGATGCATTTCAATACATCTGAGTGTTTGGTTTTATATAGTCCTTTGTTGTTCCAACTTATTTTGGAAAACGATTCAAGATGGGAATTATTCTGGAAATACTTACTAAATAATGCCGTAAGAAAATTGTCTGTCTTTCAAATAATCTTCATATTCTAACTGGTTTTAATTCAAGACTGAAACATGGGATCGCCAAACACAAAGGGAGACCACTGAAGGGTGGTTGTCAGTAAGAGAATTTTTTAAAAGAAAATGTTACACCAGATAAAGTGATAGTCTATTGTAATTAGTATATTACATATATACTTATTATTAAGGATTGTGTTTTCACTCTGTATTTGTTTAATATTTATGTAACGTTACATTTTTCTTCTCCGCTGAAAAAAACCGTTAAAACGCTCTGCAGCCTACGAGTGAACGCGTAGGCGTAAGTAAACCGTATCAACAAAAAGTATAAAAAGGCAAGCTTTAAATTATACCCGAATTATCACAATTACTAAATGTTTAGAGAATAATTCCTTATTCATCTTTTCAAATACGAAATGTTTGATTTAAAATAGCGGTAATCTTTTCAAATACACATTTATATACATCTAAATATTTGTTCCTAAATTTCGGTTTCGGTCCTTTGATATATTAATTATTTTAGAAAACTAATTTCAGATGTCAATAATTGTAACACAAATCCATTGAAGAAATACTAACTAACCTATTTCGTAATAAAATTGCCAATCTGTCAAATTTAGCGTTAATTTTAGAATGGTACAAGTCCTTTTCACTAGAGCACATGGATGTCGCAACCGCAAAAAGCGAGCTCTACAAGGGTACTCTTACAATACTCTGTAAGAGAATTTTTTAAACGAAAATGATAAACCAGTTAAAGTTTTCAATAGGAATTTTAATTTCTTACAATTTCACAATAATATTACAACATACTTAAGCATACGTAATACAATTCGTGGATTTATTCATATCCAGATCATGAATACATGTCTGTAGCTTGGCTTTGGTTTCAACATATTTATTTTCGATTTTGTTCATTACTTTAAAAAGTTTAGAGTCTGCTGATTCGAAATTAGGGTGGACATCTTCAAGTTTTTCTATTTTGTTGATTAAATTTATTTTTCTTACGGATTTATTCTAGATATTTGAGACGCGAATTTATATATCTTTCGACCACGGCTAAGTTTTTTTCCTTAATAGTTCCATGTTATCTAACATTTAGCAGAATGAAGTGAAATTCCATTCATTTGGTTAACTACCAGTTCCAGGTAATCTCGCCGGGGCATCCAAATATTTGTTGCATGTTGATTCCGTTACGATGCGGTTTATGAGATTTTGCTGCAAGATCGCGAATGCTTTATTACTTGAATCTTTTTTTTGTGTGTGAAAGTCGTTAAATTACCTTCTAAAATGTCCCAGAAGAAAAAATTGTCTGTTTTAAAGATAATATTTTACAGATATATTTTACACACAAAAGTAAATGGCACCTTTTATCAATGAATATTTTAATATTTTCCGTATTTTGATGCGATTTTATAAGTCGATTATTTCTTTAAATTTTTAAATTCAAAGTGAATTTTAAAAAAATGCATAACTTTGAACAATTTACCACAATCCTGATTTTTCTTTCATCTAACTATTTTCAAAATGTGTGAATGTTATCCCCTGCAAAACTGGTTTTTTTAATCACTTTATGTTTTAGTATCTCGGTCAGTAATGACTTTTCACTTTCTCTCTCTGTGACGAAAAAATACATTTCTTAATCGGAAAAATAATACTCGAAGACTAAGCTAACTTGTTCTGCCCCAGGTGTGAATTAATAAAAAATCAGCCAATCGAATGTCTTATTTAAAAATTATCAAACTTAAGTGGGCGGGTACGCAATATAAAATGCATTAGAAACTTTTAAGGAGTAAAGACTGAGTGACACCAGTATTATTTTTATCGATTTCCAAGTATTTCCGAGGAATGCGCGGCCTTAAAGGCACTCTTACATGGAGACGCAAGAGTGCTGTTAAGACCTCTGGCTGAAACAAAAGACTTCGGACTACAGTTGGAGAATCAAACGAGTTTGAACCCTTAAAGCCTACAATCTCAAAATTTAGAAGCCGTGATACTTTTCCACACAGTGCAAATTACTCTGCAATAGGGAAGTTTTGCCTACTTCATGAGTAGCACATGTTGTCTGTAATATTAAATAATTTATAAATTTACATATTATTTATAAACTTACGTATTATTGAATTCGGAAAAATTAAAATGGGTTCTCTGTAAAAGAATATGTAACTTAGAACTAAAAATTAACTTCAGTTCTGAAATCAGCTTAGTCGAACCAGGCAAGAAGAAGTGCTTGTATAATTGTAACCAAAATTTTATTCCCCAGCGAAATTAACAAAGAAATCAGCTGGACAGTGTGAGTTTACCATCTTGTTTAAGAAACGGAGAATACTTCGCATTAAGAGAATAATGAAAACCTTTCTCGTGATGTAGAGCAAATCTTCTTAGAGAAAGTATAAATAACAAGAGAGATAGTTCTTTTATTTTTTGTATATATACATATATATATATATATATATATATATATATATATATAATCTGAATATTAATTAAAATAACTTCAGATAAATATGTGACAAAATCGTCTTCTGGGTATACGTGAATGCAGTCCAATAAGCAGGATTACAAAAATAAAACTCTTTATTTTACAGGTATTATAAGCAAAGAAACGTAACACAAGTATTAAAACAGCACTTGTAAAAATTCACAATAGAGATTACCATTAAATCTCAACACAGCGCTCAAAGGTTTCCTATTAGCTCACCAGCTTGCTTGTAGATCAAGATCCAACTGACCCTTCTTGGCTTGAGAGCTTGCCTTTTATACTTTTCAACAGGAAGTGACTTCATTACGTAGGAAGTGACATAATCTCTAGAAAGTTCATGAAACCAGTAGAAATATGTTGAAAGTTCGAGGTCCTTCTAGATAATTCCACTTGTCGCCAACTTTGTCGCCAAGATTAGGATCTCAGGAAAACGAATTTATAGCTTTGTAACATTGCTCCCCTCTCCAAAGACTGAACGTCCCGGCAGTCTTATTATATAGAATTATGATCAGTGGCCCTGTATGGAGCTAGCCGATTAATATGGATGACTTTCGGCTTGGCGTTGGTCGACCTCTGTACTCTGTAGACAACATCGTTCAGTTTCTTGACAACTGTATAAGGTCTTTCCCAGTTCTGTTGTAACTTGGGACTCAGTCCTCTCCGTCGCTTCGGGTTATACATCCAGACTAGATCTCCCTCCTTATAATGGTGGTGGGTTGCTCCGGAGTCATAACGAGTTTTCATTCGTTCGCTGGCCAGTTTAATTCGCTCTCTGGCAAACGCATGTACGCTTTCCAAACGTGCCTCCAAATTTTCCATGTATTCATTCGGCGAGGAAGGCGTTTCACTCGGTCGTCCAAAGAGAATATCGCAGGGCAATCGTAGCGTTCAGCCAAACATCATTTCCGCTGGAGTCAAACCGGTCACCTCATGTTCCGCACTCCTATAGGCCAAGAGGAAGAGTGGCAAATGCGTATCCCAATCTGTCTGGTTCCTCGAAACAAATAGAGACAGATGATATAAAATAGTTCTATTAAATCTCTCGACCATGCCATCGGACTCGGGATGTAACGCGGTCATTCGGGTCTTCAGAATTCCCAAAAGCTCGCAAAGCTTAGTAAAGAGGGCAGAGTTAAAATTCGTACCTTGATCCGAATGCAATATCATAGGCACGCCATAACATGAAATCCAGCTTTGTACGAGTTCTTCAGCTACAGTCGAGGCTTCCTGATCTGGAATGGGAATTGCTTCAGGCCACTTGGTAAAATAGTCCATTAATACTAGGACATATCGATTACCTTTTGTTGTTACTGGAAAAGGTCCTAGGGTATCCAAAGTCATTCCTACGAATGGTGCGCCCCCATTACAGCGCTGCAAGCGACCTTTGGTCCTTGTTTTATCCCTTTTCGGGCTCCGCAAGCGTGGCATTCTCTACACCAATTTTCAACATCAGCACGAAGTCGATCCCAGTAAAATCGCTCTCGTGTTTTACTTAAAGTTTTCATGATTCCAAAATGCCCTCCACTTGCGCTGTCATGAGTCCCTCGCGGAACTTCTGGAATTCTACTCTTTGGGAGAATTAGTTGCCATCGACAGGAGTTTCCACCATCACTTTCCCACTTGCGGTAAAGAACACCGTCCTTAAGATGTAAGGAGTCCCAAAGAGCCCAGTATCGTTTAGTTGCCGGACTCTCCGGAGCGATTTCTTGCCAAGATGGTCGATCTGCCGAATTTAGTTTCTTCTCCAGAATTGGTTTAATAGCAGGATCTTCTAGCTACGCCTTTCGGATCTCGCATGAAGACCAGGGATCTACAATTGTCGTTGTTAAAACTTTCACGGAAGCATCTCTCTCCATTCCGAACTTTTTCTCGGCATTGGTGCACTTTTTGCAGCTTTCGTTAAAAGGTCTTCAGGAGAGGGCATCTGCATTTCCGTGAGAGGTCCCTTTTCGATGCTGGATTTCGAAATCATACTCCTGAAGTCTTTGGATCCATCGAGCTATCTGGCCTTCAGTTTCTTTAAAATTCAAAAGCCATCTTAAAGAAGCATGATCAGTTCGCAGAAGAAATTTGCGTCCATAAAGATAGTGATGAAAATGCTCTATAGATTTGACAATAGCCAGTAATTCTTTACGTGTGACACAATAATTTCTTTCTGGCTTACCCAAGCTCTTGCTGAATTAAGCGATGACACGTTCTTCGTTTCCAATATTCTGGGACAGCACGGCTCCTATTCCTTCATTACTAGCATCCGTATCCAAAATGAAATCTTTGTCAGTCCGGGGGTAGGTCAAAATAGGAGAAGATGTCAAAGCCTGCTTTAAGCTATTGAAAGATTTCTCACATTCTTCTGTCTAATTAAAATTTGATTTATCTTCAGTTAATATATGTACAGGTCTTGCTATTGTGGAGAAAGTTTTCACAAAACGACGATAGTAGGTGCACAGTCAAAGGAAACTTCGCAGATCGTGTACCGTCTCTGGACGAGGCCAATCAACTACTGCCTTAAT
>BGPR01046849.1:0-11942 GCA_013235015.1 Araneus ventricosus
ACCCTATTCATTTTAGTAAAGTACAGACATATTTATGCATGTTATTCACTTAAAAGTAAATTATGATGAGAAAAAAATGTTGAAATCGAAAATCTTGATTTCACGCGTTAGTATTTTCATTCACTTATGTTTTCTAAATTAATATAAATAACTATTTATTCACAACAAAAATAAATGGAAACTGTCTTTCAACTATCTAAATGAAGTCGACACATAAAATGGGCACAAATATTTATTTTCTGATAGATACTGAAATAATACCGTACTGGAAATTTTATAAGATTTACTAAAAAATTAGGACGCATGGAGACACGTAAAAAAATATAGTATTGAGGAAAACACACTTTAAATATATGTGTACACTTACATTTAATACTTGCTTTCTCTTCACCACACACTAATCTTTTTATTAAACTACTATTTTACTAAACCTAATTCGTACTATCTTATTAATTTTTAATTGAGGCGTTAAAATTTTCAGGCAAGTGCATGTTTTCTAAATCATTATAAATAGCTTTTATTCCCAACAAAAATAAATTAAAATTTGCCTGTCCGAAGTCTCTTTGTCACATGATTTAGAGATTCTTCTTTAGTAATTTTCAAACTGTCACCATATACTTCTAATTCTAATAAATGTTGGCATGTCTTGGTTTCGCCATTTGACAGAAAACTCGTGTATCATTGTATATCGTAATGAATGACGCAGTCAAATTATCGACAACAATACTAATTCCATATAATGACGTATGTAAGCGTTTCTGCAATGTGCCAACATACGAGACTGTGATATTAATAATAGCATAATTTTTGTCAGATGTTGATGCTAAACCATTATAGGACAATATTTCGTGACGAGACCAGTCAAAATATCGACAATACCAATTCCATATAGTGACGTATGTCAACGTTTCTGCCTGGGCCATCATACGAGACAGTAATATCAATAATACTATATTCTGTGTCAGATGGTGATGCTAAATCATTATTGTAAACATTTTGAAAATGTTTTTTCACATTGCACGAATGCCAATAGCCATGGAAAAAACTTTCAATGCTGCGTGGTCATTCCCAATTTTCAAAAAAGCTTCAACAAGATTTTTATTTGCTAACTATTTATCAACATTATCGCGAGAACTGGACAATATAGAATGAAATATTTTATCACATTTTTGGCATTTTAGTTCTATTTTTCATGAAATCGAATTGTTTTCAATTGCTTTTCTTGTTGATGCAGAGGTAGTAGGCAACACTTCAAATATTGTGGTACTCGCATTTATTTATTCATTGTTTAAACAGTGTTTAACACACAATACTATATCAGAATTTTCTATTTACCATAACGATACAATAACAAAAAACACACAAAGTATAAAGGATTATTACTTACCAGGATATTGTAGCAAAACAAATAAATACTAATTACTTCAAAAATACCAGGCAGAAGACGGTTGACACATATGATGATAGCGAACATAAACACAACATTTCGTAAAAGCCATGCGGTAAAAACATCAACAAACACGGGAAACAGCAGTTAACAGTTACAGTTAAAATCAGCGAAAGCTAAAACATAAAAATATTAATTCTAATATAAAATTAAATGTAAAACAAATCGTTTTCGTGTTTTTTGAAATGTTTTCTACATTTTCGGGTCCCTTTAATTTTTTTTTTAAAAATGCTTATAACTTTTTAATAAATTAATTTAGACACATGCGGTTTTGTGCATATGGCGTAGTAAAGTAAACATCTTAATATTACAAAACAAATTCTATATTCTGGTCAATTTTTGCCAATTTGAAGGTCCACCGTCCACTTAAAAATAATTCCACTTTTCAGCGACTAAAAGTGAACGAACTAATAGACCTTAGAATTTCATAATTTTAAAACCATTTAGCATCCGCATCGAGCCAGGGTTACGAGTTGATTGCAGAATGATCCTCTTTCCTGCTATTGTATTAATGTAAATCACATCAGCGATATTTAAATATTCATAAACAAGTGAAGGTTTAGTCGCAGAAGGGTGAAACGTTTCCTGTTTAATAAGTTATTGTCTTAAAAATATTTCATTCAATGTTAAAAATAGGACCGGGGGATTGTATAAAATATTAGAATCCGTACTTTTTGAGCAGTACATCTAGGCAATCAAAAAGCATAAAATATAATTCTTTACGTCATTTAAGGCATTTTTCTAACAGGAAGTGTTTGCCTATCTTTGCAAGGTTTTGATGGTTTCTTACGTTAAGCCTGATTGATACTGACTGGATATCAGTTTCTTCGGAAGTTGGTTATAAATAGTTATCAAAAGCACCATTCCAATATAAATCCCCATTAAGTAAATAGTGAAGAAACTAAAATATACCTTAATTCTTCCTCCGTAATGTAATAGCACACAAGCAGCTCTAAAAGAAGTAAGTTTGCTATCTTTGTATTTTTTAGTTCTGAATATTTCCATAATTTGTGTGAAGAAAACCAGATTGTGCTTATATATATTTCGCAAAACCTAGATTCAGTTATTCTGCCAAACAGAAAATACTGAAAGAGACAGAGAGAGAGGAAAGACCGCATAAAGTTTTGCAATTGTTGATAAAAAGGCCCACTGCTCCAAGACTCCAGATATTCGAATTTCATTCGAGAGCATGTTCAAAACTTAAGAATTAGTAGAGAAATTATCTAATCCTTCTGATTTTCTTTGCTAAAACTATACCCTCTGGGACAACAGCTGTAGAATTATTAAAGTTCAAAAAGAATTTTTGGCTTGATAATTTGTATGGGGTAAAGTTCAAATGCGAAATAGTTTTACCATTGCGAAAGTTACTATGGCATCACTTAAAGAATCAATGAAATTTCAACCAATTGTGCAATGGAAAGGGACCGCTTAGATATATGGTGTTCAGTACCAGGAGAATCTTCTGACGAACCAAAATACTTGTTGATCAGCATTTACGATTATTCTCCTTGTTTGCAATCACTGTCAATTATTTCAGAAACTGATTTTCCCCTAATTTTTTTAACAGGAAGGCTCCTTTAAATTATTATAACAGTTCAAAAAATTAACGATAACGACAGTAAATAATGTATTTCGACAGTTAATAACGAAAGATTAATGAATTTCTTTAAAAATCATTTAAATCATATTTGATAAAAGTTTTGAAAAACATTTTAAACTTAATATTCTCATCTCGAGGAATCCTGAATAATTGATATTTTGCAGAGAGCATCGATTTAATCTCAACGTATTTGTCATAATTCCACAATATAATAAATAAAATATAATAAGGTATCCTAAAGTACACTATGCAAAAATAAAATTTCCATTTATCCATACCAAAGATCCAACATAATAACATTTAGGTTGGATTTCGATGGAAATGATGGAATTGAAAGTAGTTAATTCCAATTTCCACAAATGAGGGCGCGTTTATCGTTTATCACACTTGTGCATGAAACTTCTATATGTCCACATCCATAGTTACATCAACGAGTCAAGAATAATACGTACCTTGAGTAATCTTAACAATGATAGATTTTTGGAAAATATTGAGATATGGCGAAAAGTGAACAGTTTGTTTAGGGATATGGTCTCCATTAAACAACACGTGGAACAAATTTCAGTATTCTGTTATAGTATTGCGGGGATTCAGCTCCGGAAACTTGTTTGCTTTCGAGGGCTGAGAGGAAGCAGGGTATCCAATACTCTGCATTTCTTTCACTTCCATTGTTGTTCTTAGTTTTCTGCTGTAAAGAACAGAAGTAATAATCTAATCTTAGATCTTTTACCTTCTCCATATTCTGACACTGGCGTTTTCATATCACATCCGTAGCAAACGGCGACAGCATTATTTTTCATTTCATTTACCAGCCCAGAAATAAAATTCTAGGCTTTATATAAAAGAAATATTAAGAAAAAAGAAACCACTTGTTAGCAAAATTTTAAAATTTTATATAGGAACTATTTTAATATTAAAAGTGGTAATACTTCTCTTACACATTTTTAAATATTCATTTCTAAGTATGCAAAAGGTGATGTATCATTTTGACATTAACCTTAATTCTTCCCATTTTATAGCTACCTAAATATTTAATTTTTTTTTCTAAATATAACTACAGAATGTGCAAACAATCCGTAGACGTTTCAAGAAACCTTAAAATTTAAGTGGATTTTAAAGTGGTGCACTTCATGCACATTCGTAGGTTTTTCCTTGGCATAGAAAAAGTATTTAATACAAAAACTTCCCTTCGAGCGGCACTACAAGGTGGAACTACCCAGAAAAAAGCAAATTACATTGCTGTATATTAACCTGCTGTACCCAACAGTTCTTTATACGATTACATTAGTTGCATTCCAAGCCGTTAATCAGGGTTCGGTTCTTGCTCTATCCAGTGTTATTTTTCACCGAACGCTACCAGCCTATATAAAAGTTTACAGCGCATTCTTCAGCTAAATTGTGCAGATGCTTCAGCTTTTTCAGCCAGAGTAAAGCTTCTGGACGGAAGAAAAAATTTCGCCATCAACTTCTACATTCAAGTACTTTCACATCATAATGTTGTTATTACCGCTGATTATGATTCTGCTGTACATTGGTCGAAAAAAAAATGGGACACCCTGCATCTCTGGTACATATTATTTCATCTTCTCAAAACTAATGTCTATGGTAATGACTCAAAGAGACATATTTAATCAGATCGATAAACTGCTTTACCTAGTTAATTAACATATTTAATTAATTGCTATCTCGAAATTTCTCCGTTACGCTAAACGATTGTTTTCACTGAATGAACTGGTCATTTACCTGTTCATGAAATTTGCCCCCTCCCAAATTTTGTATACTGTTGCGATGATAATTTCGAGGCTTATAGGCTTTTGAAAAATGGCCTATCTAATGTTAAATGAGCTATATAAACTTTTGATAATATCGCGGGAAATATTAAAGGTTTCTCAAAAAAAATTTCACTCACTGAAAGAACACAATCTTACTGCATAAAAAATTAAATATATTTATAAATAAAGAATAATATTTTATACTAATTTTTAAACATGAATGTGAAAAAAGTGAATTGTAACATAGTAAAAGTTTTACGTGAGAGCAAAGCTGACATAATAAAACGTCGGAATCCAAACACCTGTGAGCATATCTGTAATATTTTTCGAGATATTATCAAAAGTTTATATAACTCATTCAACATTAGATGAACCATTTATTTCAAAAGCCTTTAAGTCTCGAAATTATCATCACAACTGTAAAAATGTTTTTTTGGGGGTCTAATTTCATGACAAGGAATCCATTCAGTGAAAAAAAATCGGTTGGCGTATTGGAGAAATTTCGAGATAGCAGTTATTTAGCTATGTTAATTAACTCGGTTATTCAGTATCTTGATCTGAATAAAAGTGTCCCTTTGAGTCATTAATATCGACAATAGTTTTGTGAAGATGCAATAATGTATATCAGAGTTAGAGGGTTCCCCATTTTATTTTGTCATTTCTATTTTAATCAAAAGCTATCGGGAGCATATTTGTACTTGTCAAAGAAACAACGACGAAGACTACGTGATAAAGCAGACAAGTTACTAGATAACGTAACACGTGCCAGAAGATATAGAATTTAGAGGCACGGAACGAGGAGCAACGAATTTAAAGTATTGAGATAATGATATAGAAATACGATAATGTAATTACTGGGAATATGAATATTCTTCATAAAACGTATTATATTCTTTCGAGTTACACCACATGATTTCTTCTAATAGAAGCATTTAAAACATAAGAAAGTTATGCTTATATATTCTCAGCGGTATCCACGTATCTTTTGAAGATAAATATATCTTTTGTGGTCTTGTGTGCGACGCTGTTGCTTTCTGAGACTAATTAAAGAATTTGCACTTGGGGATTGGTCTATTTGTTAGTTTGGTGCCAATCTGACACAAAGTGCGCGTACTCAACTCAAACAACTACTTCACAACGTTACAGATTTTCTTAAAGTTTCGTTAACTCAGTGTGAAAAATCAAACAAGCCTTTCAACCTTAAACCAGTTTGAACCAAACTTTGACATATTTCCGAAGGAAGTTAATTTTCTAACTTGTTAATTTTTGAGTCATCGGTTTCAGATGAAGAATTGATGGGCAGTTAATCCTCCGTTAAGAATTGTTTTCAAAATTCAATAAACGGCTGCAATAAAGTGAGGTATAGTGGTCACAGAAGGAACACACCAACAGACATTACTTCAAAAAATGGAGTGTAACTTGAAGCTTCAAATGTATAGAAATATTAAATTATCGAGATTAAATGTTTTCTGACTTCAAATGTTTGAGTAATTTCTCTGTAAATACTTCCTGTACGAGAAAAAAAACCGAAGTTGAGTGCTGATTTTTAATGTTGATAATATGTCCATGTATGCTAGGTTTTCTTGAACTCTTATGAATGTACTGAAATATGATTCCAATGTATGAGAAGATAATTAAATTTCTATTCGTTTCAAAGACACTCGTTCTTAACTGGTTTATTTGAATACCTACTCGTATGTTTTTTGTATGATACAATATTTTCCCTACATTTAATGCAATTTCGTTGGAATGTTTCTGATTTTTTTCACAAGCGTGTTGGCCCACCTCATAGTAAAAATTATAACATTTTTATTTGTGTACATAATAACCATGTTATGACTTACAAATTATCTTTGCTTAGGTTATCAATGCAAAAAAATCTGGATAATAAATTAGCATCATTGAATAAATAATATTCCAAATTTGAAGATTTAAAATTCAAATCGATATTAGTTTCGTAAGAAGGAGACAGCAAACAAAAGAGTCACAAAATGAAGAAATACTTGCGCACGTTCGTGCAAATAGTAAATTTAATGTGATTTGAATTTGAAAATTTTATTGCATCTTAAAATTACAGACAAAAGATATTACTGAAATCGCAATCATTTCTTTCTCATTTTCTTATAGTTTTTTAATTAACAGATATTTTAAAATAGTTGCTTTCTATTTTCGGAAAACATAAAATTAGTGTATTATCATCGAGAAAACACAATGGTACATTTTTTAAAAATTCTAGCATTTCAGTAATTGAATAAAAAATCGATTACGGAATTCCATACTTACAAATAAGAGAAATGTTAATAAATTCAAATCTTCTGGTATAAAGAGTCATGAAAATTTGAGAACTGAAAACTTAAAACTGTTACGCTTATAACATGTTAAACTGTAACTGCGCAAAGTGGACGCAGGAACTATGAAGCATTTGTTTTAAAAAAAAGTGCATTTTAGAGCTTCTGAAATAGATATGAATTAAAATGATGCAGGATTTCCGTGCTGGGGATTTATACTACTGACAAAATTAATGTATGGTTGCTAAACGTCGAAACATTTGGAGTTAATATGAACGAAATGGTTCACAATCAGTTGTGGGGAATTGTGGGTCATACAGTTCTGTAAACCCGAATCTTTCAGTTAAGATTTAGTCCCGAGGACATTTTAAGGGCAGTCCATATATTAATGAAGACTAAAAGAACTGGAGCTCATCCCGTTTCACAGGAAGCAGATATTGTTCCGAAACTTTCATCAATCGTTTAGCTTTTTCGCACAAAGATTACATATATTTTTTAAAAAATATCATAAATATTCGTGACAATATAAAAGTTTCTTCAAAATATCTCAAATTTTTCGCATGTTTTTTTGATTCTAACATGCAGAGATTTTCCCCAAATTTTAAGAAATTTACTGAATATTCGACAATGGTTTTTCCCATTTTTTTACTTACAACATACAGAGTTTTAAGTCAAATTTTTTGTAACGTACAGAATACCCGAAAATGTGCTAGAGAAACATTGTATAAAAACTTGAAGCAAATACTTTGAATATTTGAGGAAATATGTGTGTTTGTAGTAAATACTTTTACACTTATCGTAAATTTTCTTTCTTAACGTCGAAGCAAGATATGCACGACAGCATATATAAAAATTACAGTTGATTACATTTCAGTTTATTATGTATTAGGCATTGAAACCAGCAGAATTTCTGTAGTTTTCTAAGTGAAGAAATATGATGAAGGGTTTTCCTAAATCAGTATTTTTGAAACTTAACTCTTCCAACAGCAATATTGATTTTTATGAAATTTTAATATCTGAGCACACATCTGAAATGAAAAATATAATACACAATTCAAATTTCAAATCAACGATTGATGTTTTGAAACATTTTCTTGTTGTGTATATTATTCGTAAATAATGCCCGGAAAGAAGGATTCGCAATGTGTGTTTTGAGATCATTTTATTGTTGGACGGACACGTACAAGAAGACATACGAGAAGTAGACGAATGCATAATGAAAAAATGTGAACGTTATAAACTTCGTGCGAAATATCAATAAAATAACTTCATGATGGCGGTTCATCATCTCTAAAATGCTTGCTGTTGTTCATTCTCTTTCTGGCGAAGTGTGACCTAGTGTTCTTAGAATTTTGTTCGCTAGATGGTGTTGTTGTTATAGCAAATATTCAACATCAGTCCCGCAAACCCATTTGGGTGAGCCACTCTAAAGAATAAAGCAAAATTCTGGGATATCAATTATCAGTTAAAATTAACTGATAATTGATAATTAGTAGAAAATTTCCAGGGTTGTTTTTGTGCTTCGTTCGCTTGTTGTTCTTTAACTTAATGGGTGTTCAGGTCTTCTCAGAATTATCATAGATAAACATAAGCAATTTAATCTAGAAGCTCGGTATATTTGTCACTTCATCAAAATTTTTTGTTCTAGCGTTTACTTTCTCTAATATTGAGAAATAACCTTAATTGATGGATGAGAGTTTGATCACACGCATTAATAAAAAAATAGAAAGGAAGGAAAGGAATCAACACTGACCAGGGGAATATGTACTTCTCAGAAGTGGAATAAAGCATATTGTTACGAATTTGTAAAATTGTTTCCCTCATATGCTAATCTTGGCGACAAACTTAGCTACTTTGGTGTCAAAAAGAATCTTCTAGAAAAATCCTAAACTGTGGTCTTATCTCTACATTCATGAAACTTCAAGAAATTCTAGCAATTCCAATGTACTGACGCCACTTCCTGTTGAAAGCAAGCTCTCAAAACAAGAGCAATCAGTTGAAATTTGGACAGTAGTGCTGATGAACTGAGATATTGATCGCTATTGAAAGATCTGTAATGGAGACTTATTAATGATCTCTTTTATTTATTTATCTAAGTACAGTTTAATTTTGTTTCCTATGCTACGTTAGTGTTTTGTTGAAATCTTCGTAAAATAAAGAGGCATTTATTTTTTTTACTATCCTGCTTGTTAATCTGCATTCAAGTAGACCCACCAGAAGAGTTTTGTAACAATATTTTTTTACTCTTAAAGATTTGAGAAGCGTGCATTAACATACCTAAAAATGAATTCCTTCAGTTCCAAAAATATAAGTGTATTGTAATAATCATGAATGAGTGCAATATTAACATTCCTGACGATCTTTTAATAATTATTGTATTTTATTTTCCCAAATAGCATTTTAATCATTGTTTTTGTATGTTATATATGTTATAACTTCGTTAAGAAATTTAAAAATTAAGAATTGATCCAATCATATCTCTTAAAAAATTACTTTTTTTATCAGAAAAAGACAACATTAAACTGTTATGCTTCAAATATAAATATCTCATCACTTTGATGTGTATTTCGTCGTATGAATTTCCAGATTTCTCGTGCTCTTTTGCAGCTAGCCAGCATCAGGCGATTAAGAAAACAAAGATACAGTTCTACATATTGCTACACAAACTGGAGAATCACTAGCATTTTTGAAGCAATTCTCAAGCGCCAATCAACTTTTTTCAGAAGAATTTAAATGTATATTTCTACGTAGTTTCTATAAGTGTATGTTAAAAAAATATTTTTTCATTTTAATGGATAAAAGGAATTTTAAGAATTTCTTTCAAGTGTTATATCACTAATTTAGCCAGACTCTTGATAAGAGAGATATAGGATGTCTGAAAAAAAGGTGAAAAAGAAGTTGAAATTGTGGACATTCTTTTAGTAAGATGGAGAAGAAGAATTTTACTGTAAAAAGATATCGGTTCCCCCAACAACAAACGCTTGCATTAGTCGGGCGTGGCCAATTTTTAATCGAGTGAAAGCTGTGTCAAGCTTTATGTCGGAAAAATTTTTATATCATTCAATGTTTAATGGATGAGCTTTTATTTGCTTCTTGGAGATTCCACTGAGTTTGTTAGTTGAATGGAAAATGGTTTTAAGGGGACAGGGCTGTTTAAAATGTCCCGCAGACTTCTTAAGTGTCAGACAGAGAGAGAACAGATTGTCCCTTACTTGTAATACAATCGTGTAATTAAAGAGTGCTAAATTCAATAGACGAATAATGCAGGGTCACTGAAGATCGATTTTGTTGCCAGGTAAACCTTATTATGAGCATCTGTTACGAATTGCCATTGCTGCGGACTTTGTGGATGATAATACCTGTCCGAATCGTACTCGTGCCGTAGAGGAGTGGCCAATGTGTTCTCATCATTTAAATTCCATATAACAAGTGGAATAATTTTATCAAACAAATTATGAGCAACCACATACAAATAAACGAACCACAACAACTGAATCAGATGTTTGTTCAAGAACGGGCTCGTCTGCTCCAAGAGATGATCAACCATCTGATGTTGAGTTCGAACAGACGGTGTCATTCCGCCACTGCAGATAAGGGAGGTCTTATGTCTGATAAAGACACATTTATATGTTTCCATCTGTCATTGGCGCGCATTTAATTGTACAAGTGACACACTTTCAACCAAGCTTTTTCTTCTTAATTCCACACCTATCGCGACCAATTGAATTTTACCCTATTATGACACCCTTGCTATCCAACAACAGGTTATTTTTCTGTATTCCGATTTTCCTCTCTGCTCTGTAATGATTATTCGTAGAGTTGAGGAGACGAAAGGAATCCCTGCGTGAGTTTTGCACAATACTTTAAAACGAATCTAGAAAGGGACTGCATTCTTGGTGATTAATGACGGCAACGGAGAGAGGATGTCTGCAACGAAAAGAAGCAGAGTATTAAATAAGGCTTCACCTTGGACGAGGTTTATATCATGTATATGCAAGGTAACCTTCAAATAATGGAACATGATTTTTTATAACAATCAAGAATTTAGTGTTTAAAATTGTTTACTTAATTACGATAGTTCAAATATCCTTTATATAACAAATTTCTTAATCTTTTTCAGTAGCACTTTCTTCCCGACACGAAATGTGAAATTTTAAAACGGAATGACAAGTTTTTAAAAATTATGAACATTTTTAATAAAAAAAAATATGAGCGAATTATAAGCAGTGGAAAATTACTTCTAATAGTACCACCAATAAATCTATAAGAAAGATGTACATATAAGATATATTCTCGGCCTTTTCCCCGAATTTTTTGTTTATACATCAAGTCTAAGGATGGTGTTCTGGAGCACCAACGGCGTTCGTTCCAAGATAACGGAATTTCGAGTCATAATAGATAAGCACGACCCCGATGTGAATCTCACTCAAGAAACGCACTTCAGACCATCCCAAAATATCTCTATCGCAAACTGTAATTTTTACAACAACGATAGACTTAATCAAGGTCCTGCTTGTCCAAGTGGCGGTACTGCTATACTTATTAAAAATTAGTTACTGCACCACGAAATTCCTAACCCGCCTCTTAATGATATCGAAGCCATCCTTATTTCACTTAATCTTACAAACAAGAATCAGGTCATCATTAGCTAGGAAATGGCTGATATTAGATTGCCAGATTTATTCTATAAGTTTGTCTGATGTGTTTCGAATCGACCCAATAATAGAAGTATATTCCCAACAAGGCAGGAAGCACCATTAGAACGTGGATGAGAAGCATCTGGTTAGTTAAGCGAGTTCTCGTTCCCCTAGTGGTTAAAGTAACTGATGTGAGGT